>PISW01009203.1:9305-63932 GCA_004023785.1 Mungos mungo | reverse complement strand
TGACACGGCGATGGGCAAAATGACAAATCATTAGATCCAAAAGAACTGATAAACAGAGACAAAGAGTAGTTCAATCCCATCAAGTTTTCTTAATGTTTATTTATTTGAGGGAGAGAGAGTGTGTGCGAGCACGCATGTGCACAAGTGGGGGAGGGGCAAAGATAGAGGCGGGAGAGAGAATCCTAAGCAGGCTCCGCGCTGTCAGCACAGAGCCCAGAGAAGGGCTCCATCCCAAGCACTGTGAGATCATGACTTGAGACAGACGACGAGACGACATTTAGCCGACTGAGACTCGCAGGCGCCCCTCCCCTCCCATTAACTTAATTGACTATTCTAATTACTTGGTTGAACTGATATTGTTCTCTAGATTATTATGTGAAATAGTCAGCTGGCTAATACATTTTCATTCTGTAATTTTGTGGTACAGCAGGACTTACATTAACAATTAGCACAAATGCAGGGAACAGTTCCCTCCTTAATATGTTTCACAGTTACTGAACACTTTCTAAATGTCTCATGCGGTGTTCACAACCCCATGAAACAGAGGAGGAAATTGAGGTCATATAAGGCTAATGACTTGCCCACGGCAGCACAGTAAATGGGAGTTAAATCCAGAGGCTCAGATGCCAGTTGTTCCTGCTGCTTTTTCCCAGAGTCCATCAGCCGACATCTTTTCTCTGCCCTCGAAATTCTGGGTCCACTGACCTCATGCGTTAAAGCCGCCGAAGCTGCTTCTCGAGCTAGCAGTGTCTGTGAGAGAGGTAAGCTGTGCACCCATGTTTGGGTTTGGGATCAGGACAGACCGCTGGGTTTGGGGGCTGGGCTCCCCGCTCACTCACTGTGTCTTCACCGAATTATCCTCTTCGTGCTTCCACTTGCCCATGGTTTAAACCGAGTGGCAAGGGTGCCTGGGTGGCTCAGTCGGTTAAGTGTCCGGCTTCAGCTCAGGTCATGATCTCATGGTTCGTGGGTTCGAGCCCCGCATCGGGCTCTGTGCTGCCAGCTAGCTCAGAGCCTGGAGCTTGCTTCAGGTTCTGTGTCTCCCTCTCTCTCTGCCCCTCCCCCATTCATGCGCTGTTTCTCTCTGTCTCAATAATAAATAAACATCAAAAAAAAAAACCCACAACGGAGTTGCTATGAGAAGTGATTATGTAAAAAATACTCAGCAAAATGCAAGATACGGACTAAGAACTCGACAAACATAACCTAGTGTTATTTTTGTCCCTTTGAAGACGGCTCTCACCATTCTTTCTAGGCATGGTTTTCTCTCCCACACAAGCCCTTTCACCTGTCCTCTGGACCAAGGCCTTTTTATCTCTTTGAGGATCAGAAATGACAAAAAGATTCCTCACCTCGAATGGACCTTCAGTCCTAGACCGGCCTCTTCACTCTTTCTTAAACACGCTTAATCTCCCCCACTGAACACACACGTCTACGCGGCCCGTACACGTAATTCCACTCCACGCCCTTGTCCAGCCAGCACTCTCCCTGACTGTCCTCATGCACCTCTTCATGCCTAACCCCCTGACAGGTGCTTCCCCATCCCACCACTGTGCTGAACTGCTCTTACAACGTGCCAGTCATCAGGGGCGCCTGGGTGGCCCGGTGGGTGAGGCGGCTGATGACTCTTGAGATTTTGGCTCAGGTCAGGGCGGAGCCTGCTTGGGATTCTCTCTCCCTCTCTCTCTGCCCCTTCCCCACCCCCTCTCTCCAAAAAGACACTTAAAACAAAAAGTTGCCAATAGTCCTGCCTTCATCCTATTTCCCTGCTGTTCGTAGTGCTGGCCACTGTGGACCGCACACATAACCCAGGGGTCTCTCTTCTCCCTGCTGGTTCATTTGTTCCCCCCCAATTGTCACTTTCATCCATGGTTATGTTTTCTCTCTTCCCGTGCTCTCTTCACGAACTCGTTAAATATCCCTTCTATGCTTAGAAATCCTAAGTCTCCCGCATACCCTGCCCACCCCCGCAGCGGGCCGTGCCTGCGGACCCGTCTGACAGCCCATCACTGCCAGCCTCGGAGTTTGGACAAGGAAACCCCCCCCGCCCCGTGTCCTGCAGCAAGACAGTGGACAAGGGCTCCCTGATCTCCTTTCCAACAACTTGGACCCCACACTCCAGGCTAATCACACCCGTGACACCTTCGGTTCTTCAGTCTCCTCCAAGTTCCACCTACAGTTACCTCTTTCAGTAAGTTTCGTGGATATGCCCTTCCTTCTTCTGTTGCCACTGGACTGCTACCCAACGTACCTGGGGACACACTGTTGTAAGACCCGTGCCACTAAAACACTGTTTCTATAGCTCCTGACCTGCCATGGTCTTAAAAGCCTTCAGCAGCAAATCCAAACCTAGTTTTTCATGGCTTGACATGAGTGGGCCTCCCGGCAGACTTGTTTCCAGCTCTCTCCTCGGGGCGGATACCCTCAGGGCCAGAGTGTGCTACACTTACGGGGTCAGCAGGTACAGCTCTTTGACCTGAGGAGTGAGGCATGTCACGGCTCAAGGAAGCTGTGACATGCCTGGCATCACGGATGTGGTATCTCCCGCTAGATTATCCTAGGAGATCCCCCGTGGACCACGCGGATCTACTCCCCACCCCCTAAACAGAAGTTATTCATCCCTGCCTTCAGGCTTTTGCTTTAGTGAAACTCTCCACCTGCCCAGACTCCGCTCAGTCCCGGCGTTCCGAGCTCCCCAGCCCGACCCCACCGCTGCCTGGTCACCTGCGTGGCCCATAGAACCAGCATTTTCCCTTCCTTGCGTAATGTCCTCTAAGCATCCAGGTCCATTCAAGCCCTTCCAGCAAGACAGCCTCTTAATAGCTAGGACAAGCGCTTTATCTTGTAGCCTCTACAGCCCTGAGGGGCCCACAGGAAACAATACATGCAAGTCACTAAAAAGAAGGAAGCGACAGCAATGAGTAGAGGTACTGTCTGCCCAGACGTGAAAGACACTCATTCTACCTGGGACTTCCAATATACATTCGTTATGATTTTGTGTCCAGCTAAGTACCGTTCAAATCTAATCAACAGCCAAAATGGTAAAATGTACTTACTGTCATGAAGTACTGTCAGTGGTGTTCAGGAACGCCTGTGTACAAGGTGTCCAATCTTCCCCCAATTTCAACCTGGAAGATGAACATCTATTAGAAGTAATGACATATAGCCTACAGGCTTTCTTCCCAGTAAAAGTTTAAAAGGCATGTATAATTTCACCTACTCTTCTTATTCAATAGAGTGCAAAGAAGCAGGCGTCCAATAAAGGTGTCTTAGGTTGGCAGGTATCTTTTAGAGACTTTGCAAAAAAAAGTTACTTCCATGGCAGGGAGGAACTGCTTTTCCAACGTAACCCTGAATCTCGTCATGTGCATCATAAATATTCATCACAACACCCCAGACTATATGCTAGAGACCAAAATGTACACATCTAAATCATTCAAAGATATTAACACTCAAGACACAAATACCCCAACTTAATTTTGCGGTGATGATCTATCTTCCGAATATTTTAGAGTGAGATTTAGGAGCCCAAAAACGCAGAAGGGGAGAAAAATATCTCCGAATACAATGCTTTTAAATTAAACACCTCAAATTATACTGAAAAGAAGAAACATGCTGCCCAGAAAACATACATGGAACGTGATCAATTAAGACCTTTATTTATCATTTTAAAGCACCACCATTTTGGATGAAAATTGCATCTGAATAGCACTTCATTTTCACTGTAAGGCATAAATAGCTGAATAAATTGGTATCAATTACAGTGTTACAACCTCCATTTCCTATTTGTTCTTTTCCTTTTTTCAAATGAAGCAATTAAAATTGGGGGGGAGGGGCAAAACAAAAACATATCCTTTCAGTGTTAATTTTAAAGGAAGAGAAAATAATGATATGCATTCAAGCATGAAATCTAGTAAACAGAAGAAAAAATTGTAGCCACTGAGTCGAATTCTTTAAATGTCAGTCCAGGCAGCAAAGACTGGATGACATTGTCTCCCCCGCTGTAATCTTAAAAGCAACGTCTAATTTCTTCTTAAATATTGTCCTCTTTCTAACCCCAAAACTGCCTGGTGATTCCTTCCTTGCAGCTAGAAGCGTTTTTTTAAGGGTGTCATTGAAAAAGAAAATCCTCGGAACACTTAAAATAATGGAGCTATATATATGTATTTTGCTTGGGGTGGGGGGAGGCTGGGGACACACCTCATCACACTCCCCCAAATACTTGACTCAGTATATATTTAGATTCAATATATTAAAGATAAACACTGTCACCTCCTATGGTATATATTTTCCTAAAGGCAGGTTATGATATATGTGAAAGCTCAAGGGAGTGCGTACATCTGTTTAATGTTTGAAGAAATGCAAATTTGTATCCAAGAAAAGCAGCAGACCCTTCCTCCACCCTCCATTCTTTGGCATCAACAACCAGACTTTTGCATCAATAGAATCCTTAAATTAAGCTACAGGAGCAGTGCGGGGAAGGAATAATTGCCTTTTAAGGAATTCTAGTTAAACTTTCAATACTTTACAAATAAAACCCCTATTTATTAGTGCCACTTATATCGATCAGTGTATCTTATCACTTTATTTTGTCGATTACTTTCCATACAAAAAAGCCCAAACCGCCCCCAGTGATTTGGGGCAGAACCAGGGCACCGTGGAGTCCATGCGGGCTAGTGGGATGCTAATTTTTTTTTAAGGCCGTATGCTAGCTAACCTTGTTTAAATTACCTTGTTACAGTACTTTGGGCCAGATTACGACTTGTGGGTGCTCTCTAATTCTTTGTTCTCGGAGACTACTGCTCCTCAGGCCCGGCAGATCCCCCCCGCCTCCCACCCGAAGATTAAAACCTTAGTCCAATCCGAAAGGCTTCCTTCCCACCTTCGGGGTAAGTCCGGGGACCGCAAGCCGCCAGATGGCTGCATTCTTTACGTGTAAGCCAGACTGCGGGGAAACCAAATCCACTCCTTCCTCCCGGGGATCTCGCTTCCTCCCCACGAAGGTGCGCGGGCCGGGCCCGGGCCCCACCGCCCCGCGCGGCCGACTGTCAGTCCCGCCGGCGCGGGGCGGCCGCCCCTGGCGCGCATCCCCCGGCTCGCCCGCCCAGGGCCCGGGCCCGCGCCCAACGCCTGCCCGCCCGCCGCGCCCGGGGCGCCGGGACAGACAAAGCGGCCCGGCCCCGCCATGCCCCCGCCGGCCAGCGGGCGGGCGGGGGGCGCCCCCCGGGACTCCGCGCGGCAGCCCGGCCAAGGGCGCGGGGTCGAGACCGGGGTCCGGGCCAGTACCCCCGCCCGGCTCCACGCACAAAATGGAGCCGGCAGGGGCGCCGCCGAGAGGGGGCCGGCGGGTGCCCCGACGCCCCCTCCTCGGCCTCGGGCCCGGAGCTCGGCGGCGGCGAAAAGGAGGCGGCCTGGCCCGCGTCCCGCTGCTCCTCAGCCCGGCGCACAAAGAGCGCGCCGCGGCCCCGCGCCCGCTCCCCGGCCGGGCCCGCAGCGGGAGCGGCCTCGCAGGCCCCGGCCCGGGCGGGAGAGCGGGCGGGAGGGAGGCGAGTGGCCCCGGCCGCGGCGGCGTTGGCGGCGGGGACGGCGCCGGGAGGAGACGGACATTTCATTCGAGCTAAAGTGGAGTCGGTTTAGGAGCGATCATTGGCCGAAGCGAGACACAAACCTCCAATGCAGCCCTGGTTGGCTCCCGTCTCCAATCGGCTGTTTGGTTGGACAGAAAATGGCTGCGAAGGAACCAGTCCCAGCGCGGAGCTCCGCTTCCAGGACTCGGCCTCCCCTCCCTCCGCCGCGGGCCGCTTCCCTCGGCGCGACACCCTCCCTCCGCGCCTCCCGCGCGCCCGCCTGCCGCGGCCCCGCCCCGGCCCCGCCCCCGGCCGCGGCCCCGCCCCGGCCCTCCTCCCCCTGGGGTGCGGAGCGGCCGCAGCTGCGGGAGCTTGCGGAGCGGGCGGCGGGCCGAGGCGGGTGGGCTCCTGCAGAGGCTGCGCTGCACCGGCCAGCGGCCTCCGAGCTCCGGCGGGGCTTCCCGCGACCGGGACCCAGGCACGCTCTTGAGGTCTATGCGGGCTTTCTTCCCACGGTGTTTTCCCGGGCCTCTGCTTCCCTCCCTTGTCGGTCCCCTCCCTCCCCCACGTGCAAGTGTCTCACCCGTCTGAGGGCAGCGTGCCTGCGCCTGGATTTAAGAAGGGGAAACCAAGGGCAAAAACCGCCCGCCAGGGCTTTGAACAACAGCTACCTCCCGGAATGCCTTTCAGCGCCTCGTGTTTTCCCTGTGTGCCTGTAGACGTTGCCAAAGGCACAAAGGCCCCCTCTCGGTCAACTGAGCTCGGGTGTTCGTTGTTCAGATTTCATCTAAAGACACAACCCTCTCTTTCAGGTTTAACAGGTTGGTCAGTCTAGCCAGCCTTGATCCTGAATTGAAAATGTTGCATCTCCTGCCTACCCCACCCCCATCCCCCGTCCCCCCAATAGTTGCTACCTGACTAGTAGCTTTTCCCAGGGGATGATTACTTGGGCCGCGAGGATCCATGGCCTGTTCTGGCTTCCGCAGCCTAGCTCCCCCGCTGTCTCTCCCTGACTGCAGTCTGGGTCGGACTTCCCTCGGCTGCGACCATCACAGATGGGCTGTGAGCCAGACACCGCTCGCTGCAAAGGGCGGCAGGATTTCTGCCACGGGAGCCGGGAATCGCGTTCCCTTCACTTCCACTAAACAAGTGGCCTGGTGCCACATTAAACTTTCCAGCTTTAATCATTTAAAAATATATAGGCATGTTTTATTTATAGAGCTCCTACTGTTTCTCTGCATATTTTAACATTTCGAGAGCAAATAAGGAAGCGAAGACAAGTGAAAGCCTCCAAGTTATTTCAAGAGAAGTAGCAATGCCATTGTGGAATCAAACAGCTTGGTTTGAATTCCATGTCCACCTGGCCCTGGCTTATGACCCTAGCCGGATTTCTTTACCTCTCGCGATAGTTTCTGCATCTCTGTAATGGGTGTAATACTAGATACTTCTTAGGATTGTTTGGAAGTAAAGAAAATGCACAAAGAAACATCCCCCCCCCCAAAATTGGCCCATTATCTTAAGATCTTATGTGATATGAATTTCGATCTTCATCTAACTTTTTACAAGTGTTATTTGCTAAAAAGGAGTAAAATTGGCCTGCACTGAACTCCTCCCATTCTCTATGATTTCCCCTACAAGTGGAGTTTTCAGAGTGAAATGATGTGCTCAAAGACAGGAAATATAAAAAAGGAAGTAGTAGGATTGAGAGAGGCATGACTAATCCACACACTGGATGATGAAGCAAGAGATGCAAGATGACTGCTTTCGCTGAGTTAACATGCTGTTATTTCAGTACCGTTGATCTGACTGACATGTTTAATTCAGATTCAACAAAAGGGTTATTCAGCTCCTACTGTTTACCAGGCTCTGTGCTGGGAGCCCTGGGCTGCAAAGGTGGATAAAGCCTTCTCCTTACCCTTGGGAGCTAACTCTTGGGGATCCATGCCACACCCCTCTGCTGTTGAATCCCAGGTCATGCTTTTTTTTTTTTTTTTTTTTTTGGTGAGAGACCGAATCAGCATGAGCAGGGGAGGGTCAGAGAGAGAGGGAGACACAGAATCTGAAGCAGGCTCCAGGCTCTGAGCTAGCTGTCAGCACAGAGCCCGACTCAGGGCTCGAACCCACGAACCGTGAGATCAAGACCTGGGCCGAAGCAGGAGGCTTAATGGACTGAGCCACTCAGGCGCCCCCAGGCCATGCTATCCTGACAATCTGAGTTCTCTGTGCAGGTATAAAAATATCAGTATTCAGAAAGCCCCCCCCCCATTAAATGTTAACCATTTTTCATGATCACATGATTAGAGACGTGTATCACAGTTTAGTCACGAGAAAGACAGTATATAGACTAATCTAGATTTTCCTTTTTTTTTTTTGACTGTTCAGATGTTTTATTGCTTTGAGAGTAATAATTTTCATTAAAGGTCAGAGGACAGATGATTGTTATCTTTTACTAGTCCACACACCATAGCTGCCCCCTAACTTACACCATTATAAACCAACAAACAACAAGGCACAATGAAGACTTCCTGGTTGGATTTTACTTTATTACTTTAATGAGGCCTCATAGAACTTCCACAATGACAGTGTCTAGGATGGAATGGTCTCTGTTTCCAACTTCCTGATTCTATGCTCGCCCCTCTCTTCTCAATCCTTTCTGTGACCTCAATGCCTGGAAGGATCTGGCCTCTGCTTTTCTCTCTACCCCTCTCCAACTTCTGCCTCTTCCCCTACTTCCTTCCACCTTCTACACACTGGTCTTGGCTCTCTCTCTCTCTCTCTCTCTCTCTCACACACACACACACACACACACACACACACACACGGCCCTTGCCTTCAAGGTCTTAATTGGCCTCTTTCATCTTTGACATTTCACCTCTGCAAAGAGGTTTTCCCTCATCTCTCCTAAAGTAGCCCCCACCCCTGGCTACTCTATAATGTCATCTAGTCACATCACCTCATGTGAAGGTAACATTTTCTTCACTCCCATATACTGAGCGGAATTGGATTATCTTGTTTATTTGTTGTCTGTAAATATGTCCCAATTGGGAGCGCTTCTCATAACCCCCCACCACTAGCCCCACGGTTCAAGCCACATCTCGTTTCACCAGGATGGCAGCAGCGACCTGACCTTCTGACTTGTGTCCCTGCTTCCACCCTTGCCTACCCAGCAGCCAGAGTGATCCTTGGAAAATGTGAATTAGACCCCGTCACCCTTCTGCCCAGAAATACTCCAGTATCTCTCCATTTCCCCCAGAGTAAAAGACGAAGACTGTACGGTGGCCTTGCAAAGCAGAGAGTGACAAGTTTGTTCATTCCAAGTCGAACAAAGGAAAGACCAATTGTTCATTGGTCATAGTACAACCAACCAGAATCTCTTTTAATCAATCAGTGACAACCTTGCACTCGGGGACAGCTCCTTGCTTCAGAAAGCCAGCCAATCAGTGACAACCACACTCCAGTAATCCTGCTTCCTTAGCTAAAGGTCAACTCATCCCCAAGAGTCCAGCTTCTAAAAGTGTGAATCTCTGAACCCACGATTCCCAAAACACTGTGTGAGGCCACAGATTCCTTTGTCCACAGACTCTGCCTTACAGTGCAGCTGTCCTTTGGTTAGCAAGAAATATAATCGGCACATTTGATTTATTTCTTTCAGAAATTAATGGATGCCTCTTCTCTGGAAAAGGCCCTATGGTGTCTATGATCTGTCCCCTTGCCACTCTTCTGCTAACGTCTCCTTTTTCCTTTGCTCACTCTGCTTTTTGTTGTCCTTGTTTCTAACAGGAATGCTCCTGCCTCAGGCCCTTTGCGCTTGCTGATACATTCTCTTCCCTCTGATATCCATATAGCTCAATCTCTCAGCTCCTTCCATTTCTCAATGAGGCCAACCCTGGTCACTTGTCTAAAAGTTGTGATTCCAGCTCCTGATCGCCACTCTCACTTTCACTGCTTTAGTTTTCAATGACACTTACCGCCTCCTAACGAACTATAGAGTTTCCTTATTTATTTTGTTTGTGATTTATTGTCTGTATTTTCCCATTAGAGTGTAAGCTCTATGAGGACAAAGATTTTTGCTTGTTTCGTTCACCAATGCATCCTGAGCACATAGTAGGTACTCAATAAATACGTGTTGAATGAAAAGATTATTAATATGTCACATTAGGATACGAACTCTTTGCGTGCAAAGACCTTGTGTTCGCCACTGTATACTTGATGCCTAGAACAGTGCGTTCTAGCATGATGTAGCTCTGTAGGTGTGTGGGCATTGAACGCATGAGCAGGCATTGGATCGGCTATATTTTAATTGATAATATAAATAACCTTGAAGTTACTAAAGCCTTATATGTCGTCTCTCTCCAGAGAAACAGAATTAATAAACACACTTAAAATTCTTCAGGTTATTATGAAGTGTTAATCAACATATTCATCACTATTTCCCCATGGATTAATTAGTTAGTTAATTAACTCACTAATCCATGGGGAAATCGTGGAAATATCTTTGATCTACCTGAAAAAGGCACAGGATCACTTGTTTCTCGGGCTGCTCAGGCGGTGGGCCGGAGGACAACCTATCTGTACTAGGAAGGGCCAGAAAACATACTTTTCTCATTTCGTTCGCTTTCTGCTTAAACTATTCGGTCCTCTTTGAACCGATGCCCCTGTTTGCAATGTCTCTTTAATCTATTTAATATAATAACGTGGCCAGATTATTCTTTATGAAACACTTCCTGAAACACAGTTCCTATCACGTTGTTCCCTTTTACAAATCACGAAAATAGTTCGTGTTGATTGCGTGTTTACAGTGTGGCAGGTACTCTGCTAAATTCTACATGTGTGTTTTCTCATTTCAGCCACACCATGACCTCATGTTATTTTTATCCCTATTCAAAAGACTTGAGGACAGGCTAAGAGTTTAGGAAACCCAGAAATCCCACAGCTAGAAGTTGGAGGACCACGTCTCAGATCTTTTTTTTTTTAATGTTTTTTTAAATTTATTTTTGAGAGACGGAGAGAGCGCGAGCAGGGGAGGCTCAGAGAGAGAGACGGAGACACAGAATCGGAAACAATCTCGAAGCTCTGAGCTAGCTGCCAGCACAGAGCCCGATGCGGGGCTTGAACCCGCGAACCACCAGATCATGACCTGAGCTGAAGCTGGATGCTTACCCGACTGAGCCACCCAGGCGCCCCCACATCTCAGATCTATGACTCTGTCTTAGTCTTGCCCCACTGCAGGTTCAGTCTGGCCTCAATCTGTCTGATGAAATTCCTACCCATTCACAAGATCTGAACAGACATTTCTCTAAGAAGATGTACAGATGACCAAGGAGCACATGAAAAGGTGCTCGGCATCAGTAACCCTGAGGGAAATCCAAATGAAAACCACAATATGACACCACTTCATATTCACTAGTTTGGCAATAACAAAAGAGGTGGAAAAGGCCAAGTATGACTGAGGATGTGGAGAAATCAGAATGCACGTAGAGAGCTGGTGGGAATGTGGTATGGTACAGCCATTGTGGAGAACGTTCTGGCAGTTTCTCAAACAGTTAAACACAGAGCTGCCATTTCAGCCAACAATTCCCATTCCTAGGTATACACCCAAGAAAAATAAAATATATATATATGTATCCACACAAAGACTCGTACATGAAGGTTCCGAGCAGTATTATTGATATAACCAAAAAGTGGAAATAAACCAAATGTCCACCCACTGATGAATACATAAACGAATGTGGCATCCCCGTACAACGAAACCTTATTCGACCATAAAAAGGGAAGAAGTTCTGATATGTGCTACAACATGGATAAACCTCAAAAACATTAGAAAGGTGAAAGGAGCCAGACGCAAGACCAGAGTATATGATTTCATTTTATATTAAATGCCTAGAAGAGCAAATCCACTGAGACAGAAAGTTAACTAGCGGTCCTTAGGGCTGGCAGAGGGGATGAGAGAGTAAGGAGTGGTGGCTATAAGGCACAAGATTTCATTCTGAGGTGATGAAAATGTTCTAAAACTGATTGTGATGATGGTAGCACTGATACGTCAACACGCTGAAAAACATTGAACTGTGCACGTTGAATGGGTGATTAGCATCGTATGTAAATGATATCGCAATAAAATTGTTACCCCAAAAAATCCTACCCATTCTTAATATCTTTATGTGAGAAGCGCATGTAAAATGATGAGAGAACCACTAAATCTCCAATAGAAAAATAAGTTCGGGACATGAGATAGAAAACTCATAGGAGGAAAAATATGAAAGGCTAGTAAACATGGTGGAGAGGGAAGGTTTACCCTCAAACGCAAATCAGAAGAAACATCTTTCAAATAAGCAAAGAATTTTATTTATTTTTTTTCTTATTTTATTTTTTAAATTTATTTTTAGAATATAACACTATTTTTTTAACATATGCAATTATTTTCCATCATTTACAATACAGTAGTTACATTGACATTACTGTAACGGATAAGCAAAGTAAAAAATCAGAACCCCAACTTCTATTTCATGTAATTAGACTTATACAGAAATTAGAAGGTTAAGTAACAACTAGTTAATCACCTAATTTCACAGCTATCTGAAGTGGCAATCATTATATAGCAGCTTATCTATGACACATTCAAGATAAATGATACAATTTATTACTTGCCCATAAGCAAAGAATTTTAAAACAAAGGTGATGATGAAGATACGGTGAGATGGGGTTCTGTGCACTGACGACTAGAAGCTTTCCAGAAAGCAATTATTAGTCAGCGTGCATTGGCAGCTTTTACGATGTTCTTAGCCTTCTCGTCAATAGGTGTATCATAAGGAAATAATTTGTAATGCAGGTAAGAAGATGGTAAGAAGATATTCAGAAGAGCATTGTCAGCAGTAGAAAAAATTGGAGTTAATTATATGGCAGGCAGACTCTACAATGGCCGCCAATGACCCCGCTTCCTGGTATTCACACTTTTGTGTAATGCTCTCCCCTAGTGCGTGGGCTGGACTTATCCACTCACTTCTAATGAATAGAGTACAGCAGGCATAGTTAGATTATAAAAAGAATATGTATTCTTTCTTGACTACCCTTTCTCACTTTCTCTTTAGATGATAGAGAGATGCCTGGGTGGCTCAGTCGGTTGAGCATCCGACTTCCGCTCAGGTCATGCTCTCACAGTTTCTGGGTTTGAACCCTGTGTAGGGTTCTGTGCTGACAGCTCAGAACCTGGAGCCTGCTTCGGATTCTGTGTCTCCCCCGCTCTCTGCCCCTTTCTTGATCATACTCTGTCTCTTTCTCTCTCTCTCAAAAATAAATAAAACATTAAAAAATTAGATAGATGATAGAGAGATAAGTAGATATTTGCAGATATCTACCAATCTATCCACCAGATAGATAGATCTATAGAGAGTAGGAGAAAGGAACTGATATCTCCATCCAGCAGCCAGCAAGGAACTGGATTCTGCCAATAGACAAGTAAGCTTGGAGGTGGGTCTTCCCCCATTTGAACCTTGAACTGACTGCAGCCCGCCCAATATTTTGGTTGCATCCTTGAGAAGCCCTGAGCCACAGCCACTCCCAGACTCCTGCCCCACGGAAACTGTGAGGTAAGAAACGTTGGTTGTTCTAAGCCATCGAGTTTTGGGATAATTTGTTACACAGAAATAGATACAACCTAATTGTCCAACAATTTGAAATCTGTTAAAGGATGTCACGAAATAGAATATTAGATTACTATTTAAAAATTGGGGGAGCACATGAGTGACTCAGTGGGTTGAACATCTGACTCTTGGTTTTGGCTCAGGTCATGATCTCATGGTTTGTGGGTTCAAGCCCTGTGTCAGGCTCTGTGCTGCTACTATGAAGCCTGCTTGGGATTCTCTCTCCCTCTCTCTCTGCCCCTTTCCTTCTCTCTCTCTGTCTCTCAAAAATAAATAAACATTTATAAAAAAAATCTCTTGAAGAACTTTTAATAACATGGGAAGATGTTCGGAATAGAATGTTGAGAATAAAGCAAACTACCAGAAGATATACAAAAGAATCCCAGTTTTGTAAATCTATATATAAACACAAGAGAAAACCTGCAAGTAAAAATGTCGAAAGCAAACAATTTTGTCTGAAGAAGAGACTCCGTGCTCAGTGCATGCTGACTGATTCCAGTTAGGAAATCATCCACTCTGCCCACCTTTACTGAATGTCTGCAATGTACCAGTCAGCCCTGGGGAGACAGTGGGGAACAAGCCCAAGCCCCTGAGCTGGTGAAATTTATTTAATTTTTTGTTGTTGTTGTTGTGTCTTTATTTTTGAGACAGAGAGAGACAGAGCATGAGTGGGGGAGGGGCAGAGAGGGAAGTAGACACAGAATCTGGAACAGGCTCCTCTCTGAGCTGTCAGCACAGAACCCAATGCAGGGCTTGAACCCACGAACTGCAAGATCATGACCTGAGCCGAAGTCAGACGCTCAACCGACTGAGCCACCCAGGCGCCCCTTAATGAGATCTCCCGGTGGTTTCTTTTATGGTGGCTGGAGATAGAGGGGTGGAGAGTAGTAGATAGATGGGCAATACATTAAAAATTTTTATTTAAGTTTATGTATTTATTTTTAGAGCGAGAGACGGAGAGAGAACGAGCAGGGAAGGGGCAGAGTGAGAGGGAGTGAGACAATCCCAAACCAGTTCCACACCCAGTGCAGAGCCTTAAGTGGGGCTCGATCTCACAACTGTGAGATCACGACCCAACTGGCAATACATGTTAGAGGTAGAATATTTTTGTGCCAAAAAGGAAGAGCGAAGAAATAGGGTTTACTCTTGAAGGATTGGCTTGGCTAACTTGAATGGAGGATTCTAGAGCTAGACTCCTTCATATGAAACCCCGATGCAGGCGGCAAGTGACCTCGTGTAAATGGGCTACATAACCTCTGCATGCCTTGGCCTCTGCAAAGTGGTGTCTTCCCTCATCCGTTTCGGAGATAACACCTAACTCAGAGTTGTGAGGAGGTGTGGGTCAGTATAAAGAGCTTGGAAGAGTACCTGACACGTTGAAAAATGGCCAAAATTGTCAGCCACTGTGATCATTGCTATAATTATTGAGATGGGGACAACTGAAGAAAAAACCAGAACTAAGAAAGACTGAGTGCTGAAGGGGTGTCACGGCCATTAATATGTCTTTATTACAATGGCATCCTGCCGTCTTTAAAGATTATCTGGTTTACCAGTTACGGGAGTAGTTTATGTGCTATGTTATCATTAACATCAGCATTGCTGTGGGTTAGAGGTGCCTGGGGAAGGAATGAAAGGACAGTAAATTTTAATAGGGACCCTAGGGACTGGTCCTATCAGGGGAGGGGTGAGGAGGCCGATTGAACCCTGCAGAAGGAACTGAGGAAGGGAGACCCCAGACCTCCCTCCCACCTCCTGATCCAGGGCGGCTCTTGCAGTGGCTCTAAGCACAGAAAGGATTATGACGTCATGCCTCCCAGATAGAATTCAAAACAGAAAGGACGCTTCAGTGCAAAATACACGGTTGAAAGTTCTGAAAAGTTCCTTTCTCCAAAATGGGTACCTCGACTTGGTTTACAATATCAAATTCTTCCTCTCAAATATTTTTCCCTCATTTTTTTATGTCTCCTTTTTTTTTTTTTTTTAATATTTCTGCTTTATTGGTCCCTAAGTACATTTTTGGTTTGGATGATAGGTAATTCCCCCTGGAAAAGTTTCAGCCACTGACAAGCACATGGCCAAAGTTATCTGGCCAGCTCTTTGGTGAGCTTATGATCACCTGTCTCCAGGATTCTTACGCGTCCCCTGGTTGGAGACCATTGCACCACCACACCTTTGACTTGACACTGATTGGAACCCAATCGAATCAAAGGATACAAAACTACAAGCACAGACTGAAGTCACATGACTGAATTTTCTGAGCCTAGAGGGATAGTTTTTTAAAAGGCTTTTATGACCTCATTCTGAGAAGTCGCTGAGTTTTATCAAATATATAAGATGCCTCTCCCAACTTGGCACATCCCCCGCCTTAAAACTTGTCCTTCTGAAACAGCGTTTTCCTGCCTGGAAAGGCCCCTTCCAGCTCTGTTTGCCTACAGTGTCATGGACTCATTCAGCTAAGAAGTTCTTGAGATCTTCAAGTTCAAAGGTTATAAATGCCTACCCAACCAGGGGGCGCTTTGGAGGCAACACACTTAGTTTTACTTGACCTTTACAAGGTTTGGAGTGGGGAAGGAGGAATTTAAGTTGTTTGGGGTGATGGATTCTTTCATTTGCCCCAGGCCCCACTTGCTTCCCTCAGGCTATTCCTCGCATTTATGGAACTGCCTGACCTCTGAAGACAGATCTCTGACTTTGGGTCACTGATGCTGGTTCTGACCTCCAACTACCCAACGCAAGCAAAAGCAAAACACTTCCTTACCCAGGGCTGTAAACCTAACACCAAGGATAGCGGGTGTCAATCTCCCTCTGGTGTCAAAGCCGGGAGTAGCTGGCCTGCGGGCTGTGGCCTGCCTGGCCACCAGCCCTAGGGAGAAAGCCAACAGAGAGAGAGAGAGAGAGAGAGAGGCAGAGAGGAGGAAGAGAGGAGAGTCTCAGAGTTCTGGTTTCTGGTTCTCCACCCTGTCTAAGCCAGTCCTCACTGGGTTTCTGTCCCTTGAAATTAAGCCGTGAGTAATACATCCTGTGTCTGGTGTGGTCCCAGGAATAATAACCACAAAGGGGAAGTTAATTCTGTCCATTGTGATCTGCTTGTCATCTTCTTTCCTCTGAATTAGTATACATACTCCCCTTTCCACCACCATTGTGGGTGATGTGCACTGCAAAAGAAATCTTTACAGAGCTTATTGTAAGATTTAATGGATGGAGGCAGAGATGAGAGGAAAGAAAGAGACCAAGTTATGGAGCCAAGAAGGCCTTTATTGGGATCTGCAATTCCCCGGGCAAGGTTCCAGGACTCTGGAGTGGGGAGTCAGGGAAGTCGCGCCTGGTACAGGAGGGGCGAGGTATTTTATGGGTGAAAGACTTCCGGTCAGGTCCTGGGAGGGCAGACCACAAAATAAGGGCACTTTAGGGACGTGGCGGGATGGGATAGGTTGCCTCCTCTGTCAGGGTGATGGGAAGCTGGGGCTTCAGGATTGGCTGTTTTCAAACTGGCGCGGAACATTCCAGGTCTGCAGGTGAGGGGTGGGGGTGGTTGGTGCCCGGTGTTTTTCTCCAACCCGCAGCAAAATGGCCACTCGGTCGCCATGCCAAGGTGACTCCCAAGGTGACTCTTACACTTTTAATGAGGGAAACAAGGCTGGCTAGTATACAAGCGATAACCAAGAGACCTCTAGTATACAGCAGCACCCAGAGGGTGAGAGACGCACTAAAAAGGGTCAAGAAAGGGAGACACTGAATCCGACTTTCATTTTAAACATTTACTGATCATAGCTATGGTTGTCTGAGGAGGTGAGCATTATCTCCATCCTAGAGGGGAGAAAGCGGGCTCAGTGAGGCCGGACAGCAAGTCAGTGTGTGACTCAGGTCTATATGATTTCATTTTTTTTCTAAATGTTTTATTTGTTTTTGAGAGAGACAGCGTGAGCCAGGGAGGGTCAGAAAGAGAGGGAGACACAGAATCCGAAGACAGGCTCCAGGCTCTGAACTAGCTGTCAGCACAGAGCCTGATTGGGGGCTGGAACCCACAAACTGTGAGAGCATGACCTGAGCCGAAGCCAGACGCTCAACTGACTAAGCCACCCAGGCACCCCAAGCTGCCCGTTTTTATGAATAAAGTTGTGTTTGGAACACAGCCCCTTGATTCCTTTGTGTATTACCCATGGCTGCTTCCCACTACAGTGGCAATGAGTAGTTGTGTTGCAAAACTTTGAAAATATTTACCACCTGTCCCTTTAAGAAACAGTTTGTTGATTCTGCCCCAAGGCAATGCGTAAAACCTACAGTTTTTAGGTCACCTCTGCCTTGAGTGGAACTGGCCCGCCTATCAGGGAACATCCCGGAACATCCCAGTGCTCTGTGCGCAAATGTGACCACATCTAAAATCAGCCTGACATCTCATTCCCCACCCCCACTTTTCCTGCTTCACATCTTCGTATTTCTTTCATCCACACATCCCTAGCCCACCCAGAAAGCTCACCTCTTCCTCCTACTTCCTACATTCTATATTCACCTCTGCCCAGGCCTGTTTCTACCGCATTCTTCCAACTGTGGAACTCCGAGCTCACCCTTGAGTTTGGCCAATGGGGGCGGTACTAACAGGAGATCGAAGGCAGGAAGAGAGTGGAGCTGCCATATTTATTTTCCTGCTAGAAGCTGTGGGTTTGCTGCCTTCTCGAGCCGAAGTCCACAGTCCTGTTTGCGCAGCCCCTTCCATTCAGCTACCCTCCATAGATTCTGGAATATTCCATCAGTCCCCTTGTCCCCTCAGGCTTACTCCTGATGCTGTGAACTCAGGGGAAACACAATGCCTCCTATTGGTTTTCCTAAACCCTGCTCACATCTTTGACCATCTGTATATCTTCTCTGGAGAAATGTCTGTTTGGGCCTTTTGCCCATTTTTAAAGTTGGGTTATTTATCCTTTAAATTTTTTTTTAATGTTTATTCATGAGAGTGAGAGAGAGAGAGAGAGAGAGAGAGAGAACACCAGTGGGGGAGGGGCAGAGAGAGAGAGAGGCACAGAATCTGAAACAGGCTCCAGGCTCTCAGCTGTCACTACAGAGTCCGATGCGGGGTTCGAACTCAGGAATAGTGAGATCATGACCGGAGCCGAAGTCCGAATTCAACCAACTGAGCCACCCAGGTGCCCCATTTATCCTTTTTCAAAATGATGTGCTAGTAATTTTTTATAAATTCTGGATATAAGTCTACTATCGTATATGTGATTTGCAAATATATTCTTCTACTCTATGGGGTTTTTTTTTCACTTCCTTTCTTTTTTAAGTTTATTTATTTTTTTCAGGTTTATTTATTTATATCCGAGGGAGAGAGAGTGGAGGAGGAGCAGAGAGAGAGAGAAGAGAGAGAATCCCAAACAGGCTTGATGCTGATAGCATAGAGCCCAACACAGGGCTCGATCCCAGGACTCTGGTATCATGACCTGAGCCAAAATCAAGAGTCAGGAATTCAACTGACTGAGCCACCCAGGTGCCCCTCTCATTTGCCTCTAGTGCTTCTGGTGTTGTATCTAAGACTTGCCTAACCCAAGATTTCAAAATTTACTCTCATATTTTCTTCTAAGAATAGCTTTGACCTTTAGGTCAGTTTTGAGTTGCTTTTTGTGCACGGTGTAAGGAGGGGTCCAGCTTCATTCCTTTACGTTTGAATATCCGGTGGCTCAGCACCATTTGTTGAAAAGAGTACTATTTCCCCAGTAAATTGTGTTGCCTCCCTCATTGAAAAGTCGATTAACCATAAACATGAGGGTTTATTCCTGGACTCTCAATTTTGTCCCACTAAGCTAGCTGACTTTCTTTATGCCAGGATCACACTGACTTAGTAACACATTTTTAATGTAGTTTTGCAAAGGTATCAATTCACAGTGGATTGAAAAAGAGAAACCCTACTGTGTGTGTGTGTGTGTGTGTGTGTGTGTGTGCGCGCGCGCGTGTGTTTCCAACACCAACAAGCAATTCTCCCACATCGGCTGGGTGTCCTACAATTCAATTCAGTTCTGACACTATCTACCTGGAGATAATGTCCGACCCGGTGGGTTGAAGGATCAGTCCTACCAGATTGTCTTTACCCCCTTCAAGTTGCAGTCACAAGTTCCAGTTGCCACTTGTGCTTCTGACCATGGCTATAGGTTGGAGATTTCCATGACCCCCTCTTTGGATTCACTTAATTTGCTGAAGCAGATCACAGAACTCAGAGAAACATGTACTTACATTTACCAGTTTATTATAAATAAAGGATATCATGAAGGAAACAGATGAACCGTCAGATGGAAGAGAAGCTCAGGGCAAGCTACGGGAGAAGGGCACAGAGTTTCTGTGGAGGCTTCATTATATAGGCATGATCAAGTCACTGGCCGTTGGTGATGGAACTGGATCTCCAGCCCCTCCTGTCTGAAGGTGGGGAAGGGGATGCTGAGAGTCCCAACTCTCTGATCATCTGGTTGGGTCCCCTGGCAACCTGTCCCCATCCTTAGGGGCTTTCCAAAAGTTACTCAATGATATGAACTCAGATGTGTTTGGAAAGGGGTTTGTTACAAACATCAAGACACTTTTATCCTCTCATTACTTAAGAAATTCTAAAGGTTTTAGGAAGACCAAATATATATCTCTTATGGTGAATCAAAATGTCCCCAAACCAACTGGGTCTTCACCACAAATAGCCTGAGACGCCTTGGCCAGGTCAGTTCTCCCTGCCCCTTTCAGCTGATCTGGGCGGCAGCGGGAATAATGCCCACAGCGGTGACGTGCCTTCTCATTCTCTCACGCGGTCTTTCAGTTTAATTGCTTAGCATTCCGTCTTCTTATCTTGACCAGGAATTCTTGGAAGTCTAGGGCATGTTTTGTTATTCCTAGCACATGAACCATTATAGACACTCCATAAATGTTGGTTCAGTGAGTACATAAATGAATAAATAAATAAAATGATTTTTTTTCCTATGGGTAAACTAAAGAAACAGCCTTCAAATTTGGATTTGAGGATTGTGGATAGAGCTTGGTGTATACGCATGGAGATCCCCTGGTAGACCGTCTCTTAAGTGCATGGAGAGATGTTATGTTACCCGAAAAGGGAGGGAAGGGGGAATCCTATATTCAAATGAGATTGGAAATTTTGAATTCAAAACTAAGTTTAAAAAAATTATTTTAATTGCAGCACTTGTTGGAGCCTATATTTAGAGCGTTTTTAATGGATATTTGCTTGCAGTGATGATTCCCTTTTCTGGAAAAACATTTCTCTGGGTCCCACCGGTCTGTGGGCCACACTTTAGGGATTGCTTGTCTTATCTCGAGATTTGAATTTAAAAGAAGATGAAACCCTCCTTTGAATATATTCCAGTTCAACAAACATTTGCTGAGTGCCCAGCCTGCGCCCTAGGGCACATGTGGCGCACTGCACAAGAGCCGGGGAGCATCTGGCTCCAACAAACGCATCCCCTGTAGATGGGCACATGGTGGTTCACCCCATTTTACACACCTGTCATATCCTGTCTTCCACTGTGACTCATCCCCTACCAGCCCAGTACTCTGACCATGCTCAGAAAGCCCTTGCCTGGTACACTCTGGACTATGTCACATCATAAGAACCAGAGTGAACTTAATTTGCATACCAACCCTCTTTCAGTTGGAAGAAGGCAAATAGCAATATCGATATTCACAAAATGCAGTACGGCTTTGGCTTTGTCCTTTTCTTGTTTTTCTTCTCACTGATAGGCTGTGTTTCTGACTCTGAGTCCTATTTGCTTGGGTTGTCTTAAAATTTCCTAACCTAGATAAGGATTGAACAGGACCACCGTTGAATTCTTAAAAATATAGGAGTTTGTGGAATATTTGGGGTCTATGAAAATATTTGGGATCTTGCAAAAAAAATTACTTTAAAATACAAAGAAAAAAATCTCAAAAAGTTAATAAATGGGGTGCCTGGGTGGCTCAGTAGGTTAAGCGGCTGAGTTTGGCTCAGGTTATGATCTCACAGTCCGTGGATTCAAGTCCTGCATTGGACTGACTCTGTCATGACAGCTCAGAGCCTGGAGCCTGCTTCAGATTCTGTGTCTCCCTCTCTCTCTGCCCCTCCCCTGCTCACTCTCTGTCTTTCTCTCTCAAAATAAAATAAAGACATAAAAAATATTTTTTTAAGTTAATAAATGTTGGGGCACCTGGGTGTCTCAGTCAGTTTAACATCTGACTTTGGCTCATGTCATGATCTCATGGCTCATGGGTTTGAGCTTTATGTCGGGTTCTGTGCTGACAGCTCAGAGCCTGGAGCCTGCTTCAGATTCTGTGTCTCCCTCTCTTTCTCTGCCCCTCCCCTGCTTGCATTCTGTCTCTCTCTCTCTCTCTCAAAAACAAATAAAAGTTAAAATTTTTTTTAAAGTTAGTAAATGTTAAATGCTTATGAAGTATACAATTGTCAACTTCATAAATTGTTCATTTTAGTGTTCCATATATATTGGAAAATAATTTTCCAATAGATTAGTTAGATTAATGTAGGGTTAAGAGCATGGACTGTGAAGCCAAACTGTGTTCGAATCTTGACTCCTCTGTTTACTGGGACTTCCAGCAAGTTGATCAATGTCTCAGCTTCAGTTTCCTCATCCTCTGTAATCCTGCATAAAAAATGGAATAATTATACCACCAACCCCAAAAACGGTTGACAAGATTTAAATGAGCAAAACACTTAGCTAGGCACACTCCAAGTACTGGGTATGTACTAATTGTTGATATTACCATGCTTTTCCCACTTGGAAAGGATTCCAAAATATGAACGTATTTCTAACAAATCACAACCAAATTAAGTGCGTTACTCCTACTTAAATAATTTTAAAAGCAAAATTATTTTTGAGAGATTTAAAAATACTTAAAAATATTTTTTAAAGAAAGCAAAATTAGGAGAACTCCTTCCAAAGGATTTCTTAAAACATTTTATTGCTGGGAGCCAAACCGGCCTTGCTGGATGACACGGTCACAGTAAGGAAATGGCAGACGTGCCCGGCTCCTGCCATGAGAGGTGGAAACTGGTATCTCCTTCTGCTACTGTTGCTTATGTGAAAATAAGCCTGTTGCTATTGATTAGGCCTCACAATGTTCCAAGTCAGACCCATATTCCCCACACAGATACCTCATGGGAAGAAGCATATTCCCACCTCTATAAAGAGGAATTTAAACAAAGCACTGCAGATATTTTATTGAAAGGCTCTTCTAATGAGCCTCACAAACTTAAGACTTAGATAATGAAGGGGGTTAAAGAACACAAGATTTACTATTAACTCTGGCCTGGAGAAAAAGAGCCTAACTTAGGAAATAGAAACAAACAAGAGCCAGGCATAAGTTACTGCACATACCTATGCTAATTGGTGCCCATTATGAGGATGGGTAAGAGTAGTTACAATTTAAACTCATATGCAAAGGTCCGCACATCTAGGGGCCTATGGGCTTACACCTTCAACATCAAAGAACAAGGTTGACAAAAGGTTTATTTACTAACCAGTTTGAATACATTCTTTCTCCTGTGAGTCAGACAGAATGCCTCCTAGCCTTGTTTATGCCTGAATCTTAGCGTTATTGTTATAAACAAATGTATTTGCTATCTGCTTCTCACTGAAAACATCCTGCTATCTTCTTAGTTGTAAGGTTTACTACTGGTTCAAACAAATGTGTATGTTATCTGCTTTTCACTGAGGATATCCTGTTATCCTATGATGTGTAAGTTACCTCATTGTAATTAGAGTAGTTCTGCAAAACTGCCTCTGTAAAACCTGTTTCTGCACCCTTTTCAACGCATCTTATCGCTGAGAATTATTTGTAAAAATTCCACTTTTTGATGTCATGTTAACACTTAAATCTATAAATAAAGACACAAAACCTGACAGGGCAGAGGTGATGCCCGGCTGGTGACCAAGAAAGAACCCCGGGGCTCTCTCTCAACTCTCTCTTTCGCCGAAACCGTCACCCCTTCAGGGGACCCTGGACCTGCTGGAGCTGGACTCGGCATTTTATCAATGAAATTTTCAAGCGGACACAAATGTAAAGAAAAGAGTATATGACGAACCCCAGTACCTTTCACTCGGCTTCAATAATTATCAGCTTACCGCTCCTCTTGTTTTACTTATACCTCTGCCTCTCCCCTGGCCATCAACCCAGGATTATTTTGGGGAAAAAAAGCCAGGTACCCTGTCGTTTCAATTTGTAAATATATCAACATTTCTAAAAGATAAGGGCTCCTCTAAAAAAACATAACCACAAAACCCCAAAACAACATGCAAATTAATGTTATCAAATATCAAGCCAGTGTTAACATTTTTGTGCTTGTTTATAGAATAGAATTTTTAAATAGTTTGTTTGAACCAGGAGCCAAATAAAGTCAATTCATTGCAAATGAAAGCTTCAAATTTTTTTTTTAAGATTTAGCCTTTAAGTAATCTCTACACTCAGTGTGGGGTTTGGACCCACGACCCAAGATCAAGAATCACCAGCTTCACCGACTGAACCAGCCAGACGCCCCTCAAAAATACAAGTAAAACCCTGGTTTGCGAGCATAATTCATTCTGGAAACACCCTAGTTATCCACAGCACTTGTATATCAAAGCGATTTCAAGAACCATTGGTGTTGGCACAGTTGTGATCATGTGACATTTGGTGTCACATACTCCCCATATTGTAAGACATCGTTTGTTTATCAAGTTAAAATTTATTAGCAACGTTTGCTTGCCTTCTGGAACGCTCACAGAACAAGTTACTTACAATCTAAGGTTTTACTATACTTTTAATATATACATTTTTTCCCTTCATCTCTCTTATTTTTTATTTATTTAAAATTTTTTAAAATATTTCTTTTTTGAGAGATAGAGTGAGACAGCGCATGGACGGGGAGAGTCAGAGAGAGAAGGAGACACAGAATCCGAAGAAGAGGCTCCAGGCTCTGAGCTAGGTGTCAGCACAGAGCCCGATGCAGGGCTCAACCCCACGAACCGAACCGTGAGATCATGACCTGACCCGAAGTCGGACGCTTAACTGACTGAGCCACTCAGGCGCCTCTCTTCTTTTTTACTTACAACTTTTCTTGTTGAATAAACCAGGTTGCTTGTCTTGAGGAGTTTACCACGGTGTGGATTTTGCTACATTGCACCTCACAGTGTCATTTAACATGTCCTTTCCTTGGTATTTCCTATGAGTGGTAGTCAATCTAGTTACTTGACCAAATTCAGATGCAGTTGCTTTTGGAAACCTCCATCAGAGGGGCCTCCATCAGGGCCACCCAGTGTCTGTGAGATATTTGCAACCGGTGGTGATCTTTGCCTAGATCCATGAATTCATTAAAAGTTGTAAAATGGCGATACTCTAATTTCTTTAATAGTTGGGTTATTATAGAAAGAAATACCCTCTCCTTGAGTATCTGGTTCCCCTGAAGTAGAGTTTACATAGGAAAGGCGAGAGAAATTTTGATTCTTTCCTCTTATTTACCGGTTTTCAAAGCATGAATTGGTTCTCTCAAACCCTCCAACGGTGGCCCAAGAATGCTGACCATGATCTTGAGTGTGGATAATGCAGGTAACTGAATACACAGTCACCTTCTTTTTCTTCCTTTTTGAAAAATCTGCTTGCAGTATTAGAGGCCGCTTTTTAAAATGTTTTTAATGTTTATTTTTGAGAGAGACAGAGAGTGAGCGGGGGAAGGGCAGAGAGAGAAGGAGACACAGAATCCAAAGCAGGCTCCAGGCTCTGAGCTGTCATGTAGGGCTTGAACTCATGAACCGTGAGATCATGACCTAAGCCAAAGCTGGGTGCTTAACTGACTGAGCCACCCAGGTGTCCCAAAATATTGCTTTTTTATCATTTAATTTTATTTTTTACAACTATATAAAATACTCCATTATTCCTTGAATCTACAAAACAAGGTATATTCAAAGAAGTCTGGATTTTATTTCTGTTCTAATTAGTTTCTTCACTTCTACAGATGACTGTTCTTTTTACCTGTATGTTCTTCCATTACCCTTTCCTCTTCCAAATAAGTAAACATACATATATATTTGTATTTCACTCTTTTTATATAAACACTGGCATCATATGCTCACTTTTCTCCACTTTGATCAAATAACATTTACAGCAACCCTCTGAAAGTGTATGTAATGTGTGATGTGACGGGGTGCTATTTTAACTTTGCAGACCTCCGACAGCTCAGAAAGTCAAGCCAGCTGCTTTTATCTGCCCCCCCCCCCCATCTCTAAGCCGGGGCCAGGTTGAAATCGATGGAGCGATTGAGACCAGCTGAATGAACGTCGGAAGCACCCTGGAAGGGCGAGCAAGCGCAGTTCTGGCCGGAAGCCGTTCCCATGAGGCTCAGGGTGCGGAGCGGAGGCTTCACCATCAGACTTGTGTGATGGGTTTGGGATTTGAGGACCCCTCCATCCCTCAGAAGGTAAAGTGGAGACTCACCTTTGGCGAACCGCATTGTCTGTTTCACTCAACAGGAGCAGCACGTTAGAATGAATACTTCTTGGCAGTTTTGTTTTTGTTTGTTTTGTTTTGGTTTTGTTTTGTGTGTTTGCTTGTTTGTTTACAGACTCAAAACAACCCCAGATAGAGTGATTAGGGATGTAGACTATCTCTGCCAGAGGTCAGGCTCCAGGAAGGGGGCAGGGGGCGGGGCCAGGGCGGTACGTGGGCGGGGCCAGAGGGCCTGGCCGTGTTGGAGGCGGGGCCCGACGCGGGGGGCGGGAGACAGAGCTGGAGGGCAAGCAGGTCGCAGCCGTCCTATCTTCTTTCTTCTGGGTGCTTTTTCCTGCTAAGCCAACTCATTCCCCACCTTCCCCGCAGGCCCCCAGAATCCGGCACACCAGAAGGAGGAGAAGGAGGCTAGGTTGAGGGAGTGGAGCATCAGTGAAGAAAAGATGAGAGGGTAGGAGGAGGCTCCTGTGGCTGGAATAGTCTGGAGTATCTGTTCCTCACATAGCCTCAGGCTGCATCTTTGCACCAGGCCTTGCTGGGAGATCTTGTCTTCTACAGAACATCTGCCTTCTTTTGTTCTTAAGTCTGATTTATTTCCTCAGACTGCCTTTGGTGTTCATTTAAAAGTGTATTTCCCCTGCATTAAACGTGGCCCCACTTCCGATGGGAAGAGGAAGAACATAGTAATTTGACCTCTAGGGAAGGATCTGCCAGTGGGTCTCGCCTTGTGTCTTTCGATGCAGAGAAAGGGTACGAGATACGGGATCATGGTTAAAAGCACATTGATTAGGGCACATCCCTAAACAGAATTCCATGAGGCCATGAACAACATGAAGGAAGATTTATATGCACTGATGTGGAAGGAAGTACATAGTATATTGATGACTACGAAATAAATCAAGTTGCAAAATATGTATGTTGGTAAATGTATTGGAAACGTTTATAGTAAACTGTTCTCGGTTCTTTCTGGAAGTGGGTTCGAAGGGTGATTGGTATCGTTAGCAACGCTTTCTGCCCCGAGTAAAGAAAATCCCAACTCAGTGGCTCACACAGTAAGGAAACGTACTATCTTGTAAAACAGGAAGTCCATGGGGAGAGGGACTCAGCAGCCCAGGTCATCACTGGGGACCCAGGTTCTTTCCATCTTTCAGCTTTGCCACCGTCAGTGGGTCGGCTCTGTTTTCAGGCAGCGCCCCTTTTGGGAGACAGGTGGAGTCATCAGTTGCAGGACTTCACATGGGCAGCTGAGAAGGCCAGAGTCTCCTGCCAGAGGAGTCCCCGGTCTCCTGGCAACGAGCCTGTCTTGGGATCCCGGCCACGCTCCAGCCGCTGGGTGGCTTGGCTGGGTGGCTCGGCGCTGCGGTGGCCGTCCTGGCCGCGGTTCGCTGCTGCTGCCTGCGGCTGCAGATCTGAGAGCACAGCCTCAGGACGCCCACAAGCTTTCCGTCTTCTGAAGAACAGATGCGCAGCTGACGCCCCCCTATGTGTCCCATGTGTCACATGTCCTTGTCCCCACCAAGACCATTATGATTGACTTAAAAATAGACCAATCAGGGGGCTCCCAGGGGGCTCAGTAGATTAAGCCTCTAACTTTGGCTCAAGTCATGATTTCACAGTCGGTGGGTGCTTGTCCCGCGCTGGGCTCTGTGCTGACAGCTCGGAGCCAGCAGTCTGCCTGGGATTCTGTCTCCCTCCCTCTCTGCCCCTCCTCTACTTGTGCACCAGTGCGCGCTCTCTCTCAAAATAAATAAACATTAAAAATAATTTAAAAAATAGACCAATCAGAACCACACCTCAAATTCAGCTAGTGCCCACCTCCCTGGAATCATTTGGTTCTTTGGGGAGAGGGATAAGAAATTGCAAAAAACAAAACAAAACAAAAAAAAACCCAAAACACCCAAAAAAAACAGGTTCTCTTTGGAAGAAGGAAATAGGGAAGGAAAGTCAGGTAGCCAACAGCGCCTACTCCAGTTAGAGGGGGACCTTTTAGTCTGTATATTTCTCTAGTAGTTTGGGTTTTTATGAGCTTGTATGACTTGTATAATAATAGTTATTTTGCTTAGGGCAGTGAGAGAATGAGGCTTGGCATTAGAAAGAAAAATATTTGACTCCATCTCTGTGACTTGTAAGGTGTAATCTTGGGCAAGTAATTTAACATCTTCAAGTCTTTATTATTAAAAAGTTGAAAGTGGTTCTCAAGTTGGAAAAAAAAAAAGGACAGAAAACATTTAAGAGAAAGGGGTTTCTTTATGTCCTGGGCAACAAATTATTTCCTATCTGTGAAGCTTTAGAAACATATGTGTTAGATTATACCACTTCAGGTTTGTTATTATTTTAATATTTCAGAGATCTAGAATAATGCAGTCTTTCTATAAGCACATTAAAGAAAGTCACAATGATTCCTTTTTAACAAGTCGAGTAAGACGTTCTTCTGTTTCCTCTCAACTAGTTTGTTGTCTGGAATTGATAAAATAATATATTTCCCAAGAAGTTATGAGGTTTGGTTAGGAGGTTGTGTGGCTATTTTGAAAATGATCAGTTTAGTTCTATTTATTCATAGACTTATACCTAATCTTGGTTCTTAAATCATTTAAAATTGAATCGAAGACCACTATCCTACTATCAGAGAGCCATCATTAAGTGGTACATGAAGGTTTGCCTATTTTCTTTCTTTCTTTCTTTTTTTTAATGTTTATTTATTTTAGAGAGAGAGACAGAGTGCAAGTGGGGGAGGGGCAGAGAGGGGGCAGATACAGAACCTGAAGCAGGCTCCAGGTTCTGAGCTGTCAGCACAGAGCCTGACTGGGCTTGAACTCACAAACCCTGAGATCATGACCTGAGCCAAAAACAGATGCTTGACTGACTGAGCCACCCAGGCGCGCAGGTTGTGTATTTATTAAGAGATATGGGAAGTTGCAGAGAAGAATTGGTACTTAGAGTCTAGGAAGTAATGTTTAGAATTCAGATCTACCCCCAAATTGTGGTGAGATCTTAGTAAAGTCATTTCCCTTTGCTGCTTTTAAGTTTCCTTGTTTACCAAACAAAAATAATTAAGTTGTTTGAAGATTACACCCTATCAGTTACCTCTTGCTGCATAAAAAGAATGAACCTAAAATGTAGTGGCTTAGAACAGCAATCCTTTCATTTGCCCACTGTTTCCTTGGGTTGATAATTTGAACTGTGTTCATCTAGTTAGATTTTCTGAGCTAGGGAGCTTTTCTGCTGGTTTCATCTGGGGTCGCTCATGTGGTGATAGTTTCTAGGTTGGCTGAGCGTTGATGGACCCAGGAGGCCACGCTGGCATGCTCATCTCTGCTTCTTCACTTCCAGTAACCTAGCTCAGGCTTCTTCACCCGTCATACTCTGGGAGCAAGAGAGGGCAAGCCCGATGCCCAAGCACTGCGCTATGTCTCCTAATATTCCATTGGTCAAAGCAAGTCACATGGCCACAACATCAGTGTGGCAGGGGTCTACGCAAGAGGTTGGAAAGAGGAAAGCCTTGCTGAGCAGGAACCACTGTTGTTACAGTCCACCACAGGCCCGTTGCATAAATTAATCAGTCTATATGAAGAATTTTGTAAAATTTATTTAAAAATTTTTTTACATTTATTTATTTTTGAGAGACAAAGAGATACACAGTGTGAACAGGGGAGGGACAGAGAAAGAGGGAGACACAGAATCCAAAGCAGGCTCCAGGCTCTCAGCTAGCAGTCAGCACAGAGCCCGATGCAGGGCTCGAACCCATGAACTGTGAGATCATGAGCTGAGCCGAAGCCAGATGCTCAACTGACTGAGACACCCAAGTGCCCCTATATTGTAAGATTTAAAATACCAAGTGAGGGGTACCTGGCTGGCTCAGTTGGTAGAACATGTGACTCTTGATATCAGGGTCACGAGTTCAAGTCCCACATTGGGTGCGGAGCCTATAAAATAAAAATAAAAAAAAAAGAATAAAATAAAAACCAAGTGAGTTATAATATATATAATAAACCCTTGAAGGCAAAACAAATGCTGTTAGTGCATTTGAAACCTCAGAATACTCAGAGAAAGAGTGATTTGTGAACTCAAAATGAGGTTTATCCATATATCAATATTTTTATTAATTCGAAAATGCCCACGCTAGATGAAGGAGATGTGAACAGTCCCACCCAGAACCCAACTTCATCTTGACCCCTTATCTTACGAGGTCCCCTGCTCCCTATGCCTTCATTTCTTCTCATTGGACCCAGAATCGATCGCCTCCATACACTCAGCACAGTTGGTAAATTTTAGTTATACACACATTTGTCCGTTGCGCTCCTCCCCCAGGGCGGGACAGAGTAAAGCTCCATGAGGACAGGACCCGTGTCGGTTTCCTTCCCCAGCTGACGCCCGGCACCCAGCTCCGGAGCTGGCACGAAACAGGAGCCTAAGAAATATTTGCGGAGAAGCGAATGAAATGAAAAGCTACGCTTACACAACAGGTACCTCCCGACGTCGTTTCCCGGTGACAGGGCAGCTTCTGTTCCGAGAATACAATGAACTTTGTCTCTCATGGGCGATTTATTCTGTCAATAATTTGCCAGGGGAGGGCAGTAGCTCCTTGCTTCAAACTCCCCGCGGACCTCTTCTGTAAATCAGTCCCTCCCCGAGCGGTGGCAGAACCAGACCCCGTGGATTCCACCTGAGCCGCGCCTCTGGACTCCCACCCTTCCTGCTGCCGCTGCCTCCGGGGTCTTTGTCACTTCTTGCCAGGATTCCCACCCTGGATCCCTAACTGGGTTCCTTGCCAACAGTCTTGCCCAATCCTGCCTCACCTCCCCCTCAGCTGCCAGAGATACCGTCATCAAAAATATTTGAAAAACGAATTCTAGGGTTAAAGACCGCCCCCGCTCTCCGGAACCTAGAGATAAGATCAAGTCCAAATACTTTGGCAGAGGTTCAGTGAGCCTTATGATCTGCCGGGGGGGCCTTCTCCTAGCTCCTCTCCCATAGGCCCCCCTTTCCTGGCATGCAGCCTCTGCCCAGCCACAGGGAAGCTTCCGGTATTGAATGAATGTGCCCCCCACCCCTGGCTGCAACGCCATAATGTGAAGCCAGCCATCTTGTTTGCCTGGCCCGTCTTCATCTCCCCCGCTGCAGCCCAGTTTCCCTCCTGACTCAAAACCTCATTCTTGGGAAGCCTGTTCCGCCTCTGTTGTTCCTATCTCTATTAAAATCTTCATTTCAATGTGTTTTAAGTCTGCAGTTACAGCTCTGGCTGCCGCTGCTTTTCAGCGAGGAAGGAGCATTGTTGGAAGAGATGAAAAAATTGGATGAGAAAACAAATTGTGTCCCACAGTCGGCATCCCATCCCCGACTTACCTCCTCCTGCCAGGCTATGCCACTGAGTTACTCTGAAAGGCCTTTTGTGAGAATTATCTGTTATGTTTTTCTGCCTGACGTCTCTTCCCTTTTCTGGAAAGGGGACTCTTCTTTTCTATGGGAAAACCTGCCCTGTATGATTTGAGTGGCTTGGGTCATAGCCAGACCCTTGGACATCATGATTGGGAGAATTAGGTACATGACCCAAATGACACCATTCAAAATCTTCCTTAGCACTTTTTTGCCAAAGATGGGGCGCCTGGGTGGCTCAGTCGGTTAAACACTCTTGCCAAAAAATCTTGGGGAGATGCTCCCCTTCCTCTGAGGATGCTAAGCTGTTATGCACTTCCAGTGATCATTATGATCTCCAGTAGAGAAGGCCTGTTTAAGAGATCAGGAGTCCTGATGACATCATTTGCGCTCCTGGATCAAGCTGTGCCTGAAGCTAACAAATTTTCCTTTCCATAAGCCAATAAATTGTCTTTTATTTAATCTAGTTAGTTTGGAGTTTCTTCCAGTTGCATCTGAAGGGGTCCCCAACTACTATACCTTTAAATTTTTAAAACATGTTTTTTTTTATTTTTGAGAGAGAGAGAGAGAAACAGTGTGAGCAGGGGAGGGTCAGAGAAAGAGGGAGACACAGAATCTGAAGATAGGCTCCAGGCTCTGAGCTAGCTGTTAGCACAGAGCCCGATGCAGGGCTCAAACCCACGAATCACGAGATTATGACCTGAGCCAAAGCCAGAGGCTCAACCAACTGAGCCACCCAGGCGCCCCTACTATACCTTTAAAACATTTCATTATTATCTCAGGTTTACTCAGAGGAGGTGTGGCTTAGACATGAAAAAGAAGGCCCTGCCCTCACAGCGTGGGGTAGGGAACAGGAGTGAGGCAGCATCTTTGGGTGAGGAAGCCAGGTGTCTCTCTAGCCTTTCTTGAGTCAGTGTCTCACAGAGCTGCGTCATTCTTGTCTGGATACGTAGCAAGGAATTGCCAGAATTCGGGCAAACCCATTTTCAGATATAAATACCAAAGTGCATCCCTTTGCCCAAGATAATCTCTGGTTTAATTCTCTTCTGTATTACTAACACCTTAATTATCATTATGGTTACAAATGCAGTCTGCATCACTGTCTGAAAAGGGCTGGGTTAAGACTCCTGGTGCTCATTTTCCAAGTACTAAAGCCAGGGGGCAATTCCGCTCTCCCCTCCCCCCGATAATTTTGTAAGAACATAGATCTGAACCTAACAGACTCCGTGACAGGCCTCAAGATCCCCCTCTAAACTAGAAGGTCTAAGGTTCAGTTTCTTGGGAACTATTAGGCGGTTATACATTACCCGAGGCAGGAGAGACCACCTTGCGGTATCCAGTCAGGAAAGGCCAGCTACCTCTCCCCACATCCCTAAAGGTGAGGCCTACAGATAGAAACTTTAGATAGGACCCTGTTACCTAATGTTAAAGTTAACCCGATAGTCACCAAATAAGACCCTGAACTCGCTCTGTAATTGGTTAATTTCAAAGATACCCTAAATGTTGTAATTGGGTCCTGCCAAAAGTAACGAACGCTCTGAACAATGTGTATGGTTAAAGGTGCTGCCAATACTGTTGTACCATTATGATTGGGTCACTGTACCTATGTTACAATTTCCTGTAACTCCCCCTTCCCAAACCCCACATAAACCCTACTCAGCCCTTGTTCGGGGCTCTCAGCACGGATCCACTGCGTTGGTGAAGGCTGTGAGCCCGAGCCCGAGTCCGAGCCTGTAATAAAGCCCTTTGCCTTTGCATGTGTGCCTCAGTCTCCCTGGTGGTCTCTGGTCGTTGAGGATACTGCGTTTTGGGCATTACAATTTCAGTGAACCATTGAGGTCATTTTGATTTCTTCTCGGAAAAATCTAAAAATGAACACTTACTTCTAGATCTTTCCGCCGAAGCCCACCTCAAGCACAAAAGAAGTTTCATGGCTACCAAACGGAAATAAAACGGATGTTGTGAAAAACTTCACACATTTTAGGGATCCAGTTGGTACTTAAGGAAAATAAAAGGAGAGAAGCCCAAGAAATAATGGCACTTTAAGATCTCTTTATATATATAGGACTTTAAAAGACATTTTTCTTAAAGTGGAGAAAGTCTCTATTTAGAGGTTTTTAGGGCTAAGCAAAATTATGGGCCATTTTGCAAAAAGGAAACTGTTAAAAAGGCAGGATTGACAATAATAAACTAGCTGGGGGGGAAATCTGCTTTTAAACTATTATTTGCCATTCAGAAAAGGCCAGTGAACCCATGCAGTGTTGTGGAAGGGCATGGGTGAAATATGGGTGAAATGTCAGAGAGAATAAAGTCAGTTGGGTCCTCTCATTAAGAACCGACTTCAGGACAAGTTAACAAGTTCAGGTCATCTTGTCTAAAAGGGTCCGAGAGGGGCGCCTGGGTGGCTCAGTCGGTTGAGCATCCGACTTCGGCTCAGGTCGTGATCTCATGGTCCGTAGGTTCGAGCCCCGCGTCAGGCTCTGTGCTGACAGCTCAGAGCCTGGAGCCTGCTTGGGATTCTGTGTCTCCATCTCTCTCTGCTCCTCCCCCATTCATGCTCTGTCTCTCAAAAATTAAATAAATAAATAAATAATAAAAGGGTCCGAGAGCAGCTGTCACGAGAGCGATGTGTCAGGAGGCCTGGAGAAAGACAGGCTGGTGTGGCTTCCTCACTGACCTTCCTTGCCTTCGCTCCGTAGCCCCTTTGATGTCATTGCCAAGCCCAGATAAACAGAACATTTATGTCTTCTTACGTTCACTCACTCATGTGAGAAGTGTTTACTGAGCAGCTACTACGGGCGAGGCACTGGTGGGGAACGGAAGACGCTGGATTGTAGGAACCTGTCCCCACTCCCCACTCCTCACCTCTCTAACCTGGACTGTTCAGCAAATATTTAGGATACAGGCATATTTTGTGCCAGGCCCTGGGAAGCTATAAAACCAGTCATTCTTCTTGGTAGTCAGGGTGGCAGTTAGACGGGGTGATCCCTAAAGAAGCCCTCGAAGGGTCCCCAGTGACGATGCTACAGGAAAAGGCTAACATACAGCAACAGCGCTACAGTGAGGTCACGCACAGGGGAATAGCTGAAGTCCGCATTGAAACAAAGGGTCTGATGAGGCCAGAAGTGGGCCTTTCATTGCAGGGCGGAACAGGTACACTTCATGCACATGTTGTGCACTCAGCATCTTAGAATCTGTGTCCAAAGTGGCGTGTAGGCCCGGCTTCACATACCCTGCCAGTCACAGCGGAGATTCCTGCTGTCACCATCCCAAAGGCAGAGCCCAAGGGGGTTTCACTGAGACAAGGTCCACGTCACCAGTCCCACAGGTATCAGTGAACAACACTGACAAGCTGACTGTGACAAACCTCCCTGAGACGTGCCATGGTCCCTGGTTACAAAGCAGCATTACTAGGACATTATATGCCTTGACCAGAGAGGCTAGTGCTCTGCAGGTACATCTCTCATTTTAGCAACTCATCCAGCCCGCAGGAGTTAACCCTGGAGCCCCTCAGATCCATTCTTCATGCCGCATCCAGTGAGTTTTAAGAAAATAAAATAAAATAAAAATAAATAAATAAAATAAAATAAAAAAACAAAATAATAATGCTGGCGAGGATGTGCAGAAATTGCAACCCTGTGCGCGTTGGTGGGAACGCAGAATAGTGTGACCGACAGGGAAGACTGTATAGGGGTTCTCAAAAAATTCTAAATAGATCCAGCCATCCCATTTCTGCTGCTACCAGAAGACGGGAGGCCCAGATGCTGGCAAAGGCCACAGATACCACTGCCAGGACAGTGGCTGCTCCAAACTAGGTTCTTTCTCATGTTAATTTTTCTTCTTTTCATTCTTTCCCTGACCTGGTTTCCTTCCCTTCTCCTGATTCCAACCTTCTACATACATCGTTGAGAAATAAACCTTCTTCCACCTGGTCTGCAAAGACCAGTGACCACGATGTCTCCCATAACCTGAAGCCTTGCAGGAAAGTTCCCTGACAACCGTGGCACCTTGAATCCTAAGGGGCGGCTGTTTCTCTGACTCCAGGCCAGACCCAACGGCCATTCCAAACACATCACTAACATGGGCCCTGCTGGGATGGTAACGGCTGGTGTGTCTGGTGAATTTGCACACTTCCTCACACCTAGACCATCATCTACCTTCTTTGTAGGTCCAACTTTCACCCTTCGATGTCAACAGTAATATCAAATTCATGGTACTATATTTTTTTGTCTTCCCTGTCTTTGCTTTCTCCTATCTCTGTCCCCACCCACCAGGACTTTACTCTGGCTACAACTTTTTTTTTAAAGTTTCTTCCTCTTTATTAATATTCTTTGCATTCATATGGTCCAAAATTCAAAAGGTACCAAAACTCACACGCAGCAAAAGTTACACCAGCTCTCTCCGATTCCCTAATCCCTTACCAGAGGTGACTATTACTAATTTGTAAATTCTTACAGAGATATTATCTGTATTTATGAGCAAGAAGATATATGGATTTTTCTTTCCCCCCCCTTTTTTTTTTTAAATAAAGTGGTTGTATGCTATACACATGGCTTTGGGCCCTGCTCTGGCTTTATTGTATTTAAAGACTATTTTGGAGAATGGGCATATCAGTACATTAGAGCTTGCTCATTCTTGGCACAGGGTCTTAGCATTGCATTTTACGGATATGGCATAATTTATTTAACCAGTCCCCTCTTGCTGGATGCTATCCACTGAATGTTTGTGTACCTCCCCGAAATTCATGTGTTAAATCCCAATGCTCAGTGTGATGGTATTGGGAGGTGATTAGGTCACGAGGCTGGAGCCCCTATGAATGGCGTTAGTGCCCTTATAAACAAGGTCCCAGAGAGAGCCCTAACCTCTCCCTCTATCCCTCTCCCCTGTTCTCTCTCCCTCTCTAAAAAGTAAAATAAAATCAATAAGTAAGGAGGAAGAAACTTAAAAAGAAGTTGTAAAGTCTGGAGTAAAGTCCTGGTGAGTGGGGACAGAGATAGGAGAAAGAGAAGACAGAAGAGCAAGGATTACATAAATTCGGTATTATTGTTGGTATCCAGGAGGAAAAGTTGTTTATCTTTTTTTTGGGGGGAGAGCGCAAGGTCGGGAGGGGCAGGGAGAGGGGACAGAGGATCTGCAGCAGGCTCTGCGCTGACCGGCTGACGGCAGCGAGCCCAGGTGTCCCCGGGAAAGCTGTTTATCTAACCTAAGTGTCTGGCAAAATGGGCTGAGCGCACTTAGTGTACTTAATGTACGTTCCAGAACTGCCCCGAAATGGAAGATCACGTAGCCATCAAAAACTCAGTTTAAAAAAAAAAAAAAAAGGACAGCTCAGGTTTATCAGCCAGGGTTGGTTGGTTGTAAGTAACAGAAACTGTCCTGGCCTCCTTACGCAAAAGGGGGCTGTGGAAAGATGTTGGTGTGTCCACGAAAAGCAAAGTGAGGCTGGAGGCCGGCGGCAACCGGGCAGCAAAAAAGGTGGTTCCAGAGCCGTGGGCAGGGGCGCATCTGCCCATTAATCCGGGAGCAAGAGCCGCTGGTGGGAGCCCTGGAGTGGCCAGAACTGAGCCCAGGGAACTCCTTCCCTCCTTGCCTCATGCATCCATGCGGGGCCTCCAGACTGTTCCCAAGTGCACAGTGTTGCTACTAGTGCTTGTCTTTGGGAGGTGGATTAGGGGCGTTTTGTCTTCTTTCTACTTCTCTGTATTTTCTACTTTTTTGCTAATATGCCAAATCCCTATTTATCTTAAAAATATCCGTGTGAACAGTTCAAGTGCACTGCTTTCCCGGAAAAGTGCTTCAACTAGCACTTTCAGGACGGGCACCAGGGAACGCCGCCAGGAGTCTTTGGGAAAGAGCCCTCCTTTCTTCAGATTCCTCGTCCTTAGGCACACAGAGACTTCAGCTTTTCCTCCACTGACTTGCCTCTTTCCCTCTATCGAAACCTGCTCTCACGAGAAGGATATGATATCAGATACCCTCAGGAAATTCAATAGGAATAATACTTACAATTACAAGAAATCCAGCTGACAGTTACTGCTAAGGACTGAATTGTGTGTCCTCTCTACTCCCTGCATCCCCCAAGTGACTGGGTGGGGTTCTAATCTGACAGGATTGTAAGAAAAGGAGGTGAGATCTCTCCCTTTCTCTCTCCCCACTGCCTCCCCTCTGTCTCCTGCCTCCTCCCTCTCCTCCCCCTGCCTTCCTCCTGCCTCCTCTCTCCCCTCCCCCTCCTCCCATCCCACCCCCTCCCCTTTTCTCCTGCCTCTTTCCTTCCCCCTCTCCTGCCTTCCATCCCTCTTGCTCTCTCTTTCTCTCTCCCTCCCTCCCTCCCTCTTTCTCTCTCTCCTCACATACTCCCAGAGAATTGGCCCTGAGCAGAGTGAGAGGCGGTCCTGGGAAAGCCCAGAGGAGGGCTCTCACCAGAATCCAGCCCTACCTGCAGCCTGATCTCAGACTTCCAGCCTCCAGAACTGTGAGAAAGTAAATTTCTGTTGTCTAAGCCTCTCATTTTATGCTTTTTAAAAAATGGTAGTCCAAGCAGACGTATACACTTACTCTATTCTATCCTAAGTGCCTTTCACATATTAACTTATTCAGCCTCATAAACCCCCTAGGAAGTAAGCACTGTTCTTATTACCCCATTCTTCGCATGAGGCAAACTGAAGCACAGAGATACCACAAAACTCACCTAAAGTCAACACAGCCAATCGGGTGGCAAATAGGACTGAAGATCTGAACGAAGGCGGAGGGCGCCAGCCCCATGCCTACTGTGCCCTGAGCCTGCACTCAAGGCATGTACGTGTTTCACCTTATGGGGTGCCCAGAACTCTGTGACTTGGGCATCATTATTCCCATTTTCCAGTTCAGGAAATAGGGAGGTTAAGAAATTGGCCAAGTTGACCCAGCTAGAAAGGTGAGGCTGGTTTAAAACGTCAGAGCCACTCTCTTAAACACAGAGGAAATTCCAGAGGGATTTTCCCATGTTGTTGTCTTGTTTCTACGGCTCGCCGCAGGGAACTTTACATGATGCAAGAAATTTCCCTGCTACATTTAACTTTAGAGTGCTGCACTCAACTCTCATCCATAAATTCTTTTACAGCCCATTTGATAGTCTTAATATTCTACAAATAATTTTTATTAGAAAAATAATGCAAGTTGGAATCAGATCATTTCAGATGATCCGGCAAAATTGAAGGGGCTCATAAGGTTGTAGTCGGATGTCCTCGAACATCTGAAGGCTTCACTGGGGCTGGAGGGTCTCCTTCCAAGATGGCTACTCACACCGCTGTTGGCCTCCGGTCCACGCCTGTTGTTGGCACATGGACCTCTCCCAAGAGCTGCTTGAATGTCCTCATAACATGGCAGCTGGTGTCCCTTGGAGGGAGCCACGTCATGAGAGAGAGCTAGCGCGAGAGAAGAGCCACGTGTTGTTTATGGTCTAGCCACACACTCATCATTTGTGCAACATCCTCCTTGTCAGAGTGAGTCACAGTCCAGCTCACACTCAGGACAAGGGTATCAGTCGGTACCTTTTTAAAAAAATTTTTTTAATGTTTATTTATTTTTGAGAGAGAGACACAGAGCACAAGCAGGGGAGGGGCAGATAGAGGGGGAGACACAGAATCCGGAGCAGGCTCCAGGCTCCAAGCTCCAAGCTGTCAGCACAGAGCCTGATGCGGGGCTCGAACTCACAAACCGTGAGATCATGACCTGAGCTGAAGTCAGACGCTTAACCGACTGAGCCACCCTGGTGCCCCCAGTCTGTACCTTTTGAAGAACTAGTGTTTAAGAATCTGTAGACATATTTAAAAACCTACTTCACAGCATTTGAACTTATGTAAGAACAAATTCTAATAAAAACCACTTGGAGCACCTGGGTGGCTCAGTCAGTTAAGCGTCCAACTCTTGGTTTTGGCTCAGGTCATGATCTCCTGGTTCGTGAGTTCAAGCCTCTCCCTCTCTCTCTGGCCCTGCCCTGTGCTCTCCTTCTCTCAAAATAAATAAACTTCAAAAGTAAAGCTACTTAATTTTTCCAACCTGCTGTTTGTTCAAGTGACAGTGACCAAAGTGGTCAAGTATGTGACTGGTGTGGGGTGGGTTTCCTTGAGCTTCGCAGTATGAATCCCTCCACCAAAGAGAAGGATTCTGTTTTCAGAAGGAAGGGGAAGGGGACGTAGAGCAGTCAAATGTGTCCAGATGTCTGCTGCACACACCAGTTTGGTTTCAGCAAGCGTCAACATGAACAGACTCCAGCAGAGACATTGTCCTTTGTCTTGTCTGAGTTAGTATTAGAGGAGTCTCGGCATTTTTCTTCACTTTAACTTTTTTCATTTTCAAAACTTTTTATTTTTTTAAAATTAAAAAAAAAATTTTTTTTTTGAGAGACAGAGAGAGAAAGCATGAGCAGGGGAGGGTCAGAGAGAGAGGGAGACACAGAATCCAAAGACAGGCTCCAGGCTCTGAGCTAGCTGTCAGCACAGAGCCCGACGTGGGGCTCGAACCCACAAACCATGAGATCATGACCTGAGCTGAAGCCAGAAGCCAGACGCTTAATCGACTGAGCCACCCACGTGCCCCTCAAAACTTTTTAAATGTTTATTTTTGAGGGAGAGAGAGCAAGTAGGAGAGGGATAGAGCGAGAGAGGGGGACAGAGAATTCAAAGCAGGCTCCATGCTGACAGCAGCGAGCCTGATGTGGGGCTCAAACCCACCCACAAACTGAAATCATGACCTGAGCCAAAATCAGCTGCTCAACCGACTGAGCCACCTAGTCGCCCCTCATTTTCAATTCTTAAAAACTGTGGTAAAATACACATAACAAACTTGACTATTTTAACCATTTAAAAAATATTTATTTACTTTTGAGAGGGAAAGTGCAAAATGGGGGAAGGAAAGAAAGAGACACAGAATCTAAAGCAGGCTTTAGGCTCCGAGCTGTCAGCACAGAGCCTGACACGGGGCTTGAGCCCATGACCTGTGAGATCATGACCTGAGCTAAAGTCAGACGCTTAACTGACTGAGCCACCCAGGCGCCCCCAACCATTTTAAATATAATTTTTTAAATTTATTTTTATTTTTGAGAGAGAGAGAGACAGCACGAGCAGGGGAGGGTCAGAGAGAGAGGGAGACACAGAATCTGAAGCAGGCTCCAGGCTCTGAGCTAGCTGTCAGCACAGAGCCCGACGTGGGGCTTGAACCCACGAACTGCAAGATCATGACCTGAGCCGAAGCTGGACGCTTAACCGACTGAGCCACCCAGACGCCCCCAAGCATTTTTAGGTGTCCATTGCCGTGGCATTAAGCGCGTGCAGATTGTCACAGAACCATGACCGGCATCCATCCACAGGACTCTTCCGCTTCCCAAGCTGAGATTCTCTATCTCCCCCCCTCCGCCCTACTCACCATTCTACTCCGTATCTCTGTGAGTGTGTCTACTTTAGATACTTCCTATGGGCGGAATCGGACTGTATTTGTCCTTTTATGACTGCCTTATTTCACTTGTCATAATGTCCTTAAGGTTCATCCATGTTGTACCATGTGTCAGAATTTTCTTTTTCTAAATAATTGTTTAATGTTTATTTATTTTTGAAAGAGAGAGAGAGTTGGGAGGGGCAGAGAGAGAGAGAGAGAGAGAGAGAGGGAGACAGAGGATCCAAAGCGGCCTCCATACTGACAGCAGAGAGTCTGACGTGGGCTCCAACTCCCAAACCATGAGATCATGACTTGAGCCAAAGTCAGCAACTTAACTGACTGAGCTGCCCAGGCGCCCCGAATTTTTTTCTTTTGAAGGCTGAGTAATATTCCGCTGTATGTAGGCACCACGTGCTCTTTATCCAGCCCTCCTGGAACGGATGCGGCTTGGCTCCACCTTTGGTCTATTGTGATAATATTGCCGTGAACGTGGGTGCAGCCTCAGCAATTCGTGAGTCACTCACTTGATTCCAGCATTTAGATCCTGGGTTCCCAGACGTGTAACCACGTCAGGGAAACAGCACACAGGCAGAAGATGCAACTCCTGTCTGCCACACATCAGCCACATGCCACTGGGACATTCTCTTCGCTTCCCTGCATCTCGGGGTTTCTGGGGGGCTCGGATGAAATTATGAGAATGAGGTGGCTGGAAAGACAGATGAGGAGGGAAACAGAGTTAACAGCTGGGTGGTTGTTCCTGAACTCCTTTCCCAGCTCTCGGCTGGCTCTGCACGGCAGGATTCCGGGGACAGCATTTTTTTTTTTAAGATTCTTTTTTTTTTTAAATGTTTTTATTTATTTTTGAGAGAGAGAGAGCATGAGCAGGGGAGGGTCAGAGAGAGAGGGAGTCACAGGATCCTAAGACAGGCTCCAGGCTCTGAGCTAGCTGTCAGCACAGAGCCTGATGCATGGCTTGAACTCACTAACCGTGAGATCATAACCTGAGCCGAAGTCAGACGCTTAACCGACTGAGCCACCCAGGCGCCCCTGGACAGCATTTTTCAGAGGGCGCACAATAGCGTTTTTATACGGAAGCTAGCCACGGGCATCCTTGGGACACCTGGGGCCACAGGCTCAGAGCCGAAAGGCCACTTTCATGAAATAAAAATCCAGTCTGTTCCCAAAATGGTTGGCCATGGGTTGTCCTTAATTCTCAGTATTCTTTCAGGCGAATAGGACTTTTTCCCTCAGCAGTTGATTGATTTGTAATATCATGGACCCTAATTTGCCCGATGCAGGAAAAGGCCCCCGACTCCCCCCTTACAGCTGTGCCACGATTATAAATGCAAAGATTCTTTCTGGAAGGATCCACAAGAACCCAACAGTAGTTGCCTGTAGGCAGGGAGGTTTGGGGTTTGGGGTAAGGTGGGAGAGAGCATATTTTTCAGTGTAAATTCTTCTGTATTTTTTCAGGGGAGAATGTTATGTTGAATTTTACTTTAAAAATAAAACCATTATTCTTGAAGCAAGAACAGATACTAACCCTGTGTTCATTCACCTCTGAGTCACTTGGGAGGGGGGGAGATTAAAATGGCAGAGGAAACAGTTCTTGAATCAGAAGACAAAGCCCACCCCCCAGAAATTATAAACCAGAGGCAGTTGCTTTAGAGGCCACAGTATGTAAGATCTGCAACAAGGTGGGGGTCACATAGGACAGGGAGCAAATCCTAGTTTTGTCACTTGTTTTTTCTTTTGAGAGAGAGAGGGTGAGCAAGGTTGGAGCAGAGGGAGAGAGAGAGAGAGAGAGAGAGAGAGAGAGAGAGAGAGAGAATTTTAATCCTAGGCAGGCTCATTGCCCAGTGAGGAGCCTGGCGGAGGGGGAGCTCCATCTTACCTCTGTGCGGTCAAGACCTGAGCTGAAATCAAGACTTGAATGCTCAACCGACTGAGCCGCCCTGGCGCCCCCACTTTTGCCACTTTGTAGTAATCTACCACCTTCAAGTTTCAGTTTCCTCACCTGCAAACTGCGGATAATAATGCCCATCCATTACTACTGATGTTGTGAGGGTATTTGGTGTTTTTCTCAGTGGAACTTTGAAGAGCACAGCTCCCAAAGGAAGAAAGGCAACTTCACTCATTATGTGTCTGTTCTATGCCAATGATCACACTGAGTATTTATCTGTATTTTATTTTATTTTTTTAAATGTTTATTTTTGAGAGACAGAGCATGAGCAGGGAGACACAGAATCTGAAGCAGGCTCCAGGCTCTGAGCCGTCAGCACAGAGCCCGATGTGGGGCTAGAACCCACAAACTGCAAAATCATGACCTGAGCCGAAGTCGGCCACTTAACTGATTGAGCCACCCTGGCACCCCTGTCTGTATTTTATTTTATTTTATTTAATCACCAAGGTTATCATGCCATGTAGATACTCATTTTATAGAGGGTGGGCGCTCAGAGAAGTTCAGTAACTTGCCCAAAATCACACAGCTAAGTGCGGCAGAAGCAGGGTTTGAATGGGGGTCGGTCTGATAACAAAGCCCCGTTCTCCACTCTCCTCACCTGGACTTGAATCCCCACGACAGGCACTGTGGGAACAATTTGAGGCAAGCGGCAGTCCTGTCTGGAGTGGATGACGGGGAGCAGTTTGTAGCTACCTCTCCCAAAACCCTGCCCCAGCTGGTTTTGGAGCCCACGTTTCCATCCATAGCAAAACCAGCATTCCTTTTACCTCACCTGCCGTTTATCTTGCCTGGTTATGTGATTAATTGTCTTGGGTGAATAGACAACAGACAATCCTACAAGTGGGTGACCCAGTGTTATAATCGCCTTTAAAATGGACTGTGGAGGGGCGCCTGGGTGGCTCAGTCGGTTAAACATCTGACTTTGGCTCAGATCATGATCTCAAGGTTTGTGAGTTTCAGGCTTGCGTCTGTGCTGACAGCTCAGAGCCTGGAGCCTGCTTGGGATTCTGTGTCTTCCTCTCTCTTTGCTTCTCTCCTGCTCATGCCCTTTGAGTCTCTCAAAAATAAACAAACATTTTTAAAAAATTAAAAAAAAAAAAAAGAAGGAACAATCAGTGGAAAGGCTTCAGATGGGGTGTGCTTGGTGTGTTTCAGGGAATGAAGAAAACCAGGGTGGCTGGACAGAGTGAACAGAGGAGGAAGGAAGGAGAGGAGGTCAGAGGGATTCGGGCTGGGGCTGCCTCACACAGGACCTTGGAGGCCACTGGACGCACTCCTAGGCGATCGGGAGCCATGGCAGTTTCTAAGCAGAGGCGTGACATGATTTTAACAGGGTGCTTCCAGCCGACCCGTTGCAACAGAAGGAGCAGAGGGGAGGCAGGGCAGAAGGAGGGAAACCGTCAGGAGGCTGTCGGGATCATCCAGATGAGAGGTATTCAGTTTGTGGAGTTTTAAAAACCTTAAGAACTTTTTATTACGGAAAATTTTAAACATACGAATTAGAGAGAACGTGGAGGGAATCCCCATGCTCCCATCAGCCAGCTTTGAGAATCCACACCGGCCAATGTTATTTTATCTATATTTCTACTCGATATACTAGATTAAAGAAAATTCCAGATATATAATTTCAGTTGTAAATACATCAAAGTGTGTATCTAAAAGATAAGAACTTAAAAAAATACTACAATTGGGGCGCCTGGGTGGCTCAGTCGGTTGAACATCCGGCTTCAGCTCAGGTCATGATCTCACGGTTCGTGGGTTTGAGCCCTACATCGGGCTCTGTGCTGACAGCTAACTCAGAGCCTGGAGCCTGCTTCTGATTCTGTGTCTCCCTCTCTCTCTGACCCTCCCCTGCTTGCACTGTCTCTCCCTCTCTCAAAAATAAATAAAACATTTAAAAAAATACTACAATAAAGGAATCCCAATGAAAATATTAGCAATATGTAAATACACAGTCTGTATCTCATACCCATAAAATGTTTTTACAATTGATTTGTTCAAATCAGGATCCAAAGTCCACACATTGCCTTGTACTAAAATATATATCACATGAGAAATTTACCATTGGTAGCATTTTATTTTTTATTTTTATTTTTAAAAAAAATGTTTATTTATTTAAAATAGAGAGAGTGAGAAGCATGAGGAGGGGAGGGGCAGAAGACAGGAAGGGAAAGAAAGAATCCCAGGCAGGCTCCGCACTGTCAGCACAGAGCCCGATAAGGGGCTCAAACTCACCAACTGTGACATCATGACCTGAGCAGAAATCAAGAGTCAGACACTTAAGCAGCTGAGCCACTCAGGCACTGCCCCCCCGCCCCCCATTTGGAGCATTTTAAAGTCTACAGTTTGGTGGCATTAAGGACATTCACATTATTATGCAACCACCACCACCACCATCCTTGTCTGGAACTTTATCATCTTGCCAAACTGCAACTCTGTCTCCATTAAACACAAACTTCCCACGCGCCCCCCCACCCCCCCCACTCCCCCCCCACCCCGCCGCTGGCAACCGCCACTCTACTTTCTGTGTCTATGAATTTGACTCCCCGTTGATACCTCATTTTAAATTCTCTCTGAAACAATATGCTCCCAATTCTTTTTCTTCTCTTGTCATTTGTTGATGAAATCAGGGCATTCTGGAGATTGCTAACTACTTACCTATGTATTGTTTAACTTGTTCCTTTGCCCTCTGTTTCCTATACACTGGTTAGAAGGATTTTGTTTGTTTATTTTTGTTTATTTTAAAATACTGTTTGAAGGTAGCATGGACAGTTTTCTGGCAAACTGAATGTGGGGGATGTGAAAGAGGGGTTGAGGATAACTCAAGTGGAAGAATGGAGTTGCGTTTTTCTGGGCAGAGGAAGACCCAGGGAGGTACAGGTTTGGGGAGGGGACAATCTGTTCAGACACTCAGGTTTGAACAGTTTATTGGATACTCAGGTGCAGGTGATGGTTAGGGCAGAAGATGTAAAACTGGCAGGTGGCACGGAGACCAGATGAAGTCACCAAGGGAGCAAATGCAGATTGAGATGGGGGGGGGGTGAGAAGGACAGAGAAAGTTTAAGGACTGAGTCCCGGGACATTTAAATATTAAGTGCCAGGGAGATTGGGAAGGAACCAGCAAAGGAGACTGAGCGGGGCAGCCAACAAATTAGGAGGAAGTGGCAGAGCGCGGTATCCTACCAGGCAACTGTTCCGAGGAGGAGAGACTGAAAATGGGGGTACCGTGCTATGACAGGTCAAGTGAGCTGAGGACCGGACATTCACTATTATTGGATCAGAGATGCCCTCTTTTTTGGTGTGCTTCAGGCAGATCATGTATATAAATCAACACTCAAAAATCCATTTCCCAAAGAGTCCTTTCACGTATAGGGATTCGTGGATTGCAATGCGACAATGGTTACGTAAATCGGTGGTTAAGAGCAGAGGCCCAGGACTAAGGAGACCTGGATTTGCAATGGCCCATGCAACCAGGCAATTGACCCAGAAGCCTGAGGATTCTCACTGTAAAATAGGAATAATAATAGGCCCTACCCCGGAGGGCTTGTGTGCAGATAACATGAGATGATGTGAGAATCACAGTAGGCAGGGTGCCCGGCCCATCTCAAGCGTCCGACAAATCCTGGTACATGGTAAAATGACTCAGGCGAGCACATGACTGTCAGCTACTCTTGCGTAGGAATGAAAGAAAAGTGGAAAAGCCATCATTTTAGTTAAGTGTGTGCTTTAAATAGAGAAAAAGACAACCACAATTGGAATTTTGCTGACAAAATACATAGTAATTTTAGCATAAGTTGAAAGGCATGTTTAAGGGGAAAAAAAATCTCTGAAATAATAATTTCAACTCAACAAAGGAATTCTAGACCTGGCTCATAGAGGGGGGAAACTTCTCTTTGGCTTTAAAATTTCCCGGCTTAGTTACATCGCTTACCATCATTACAGAGTGTAAACACCTGGATGAGACTCTTCGGCTTCCGCTTGGGCTTTGTGCAGTGTCTGTTTTTAAAAGGTTTTGGCTCAGCTTTTGTTTGTTTTCTGTATTTAAGCAAACAAACACCCAACGTTTTCGAAGAGCATTTTGACACTGGGTTGCTCCCAAGAGAAGCAGGAAATGAGCTTGCCCACAAATCCAGATGACAACAAAGGGCCTGCGCCGTCGCCGCACATCTGGTGACCAGACAGGCTCACTAAATCTCAGCTGGGATGGACGGTCCTCAAGAGCAGGCGACTTTTAGACATCACGTAACCCCAGAACAAAGCCAGAGAGGGGATGGATGCCTGACGTATGTTAATTCATGGAAAGAAGGAAAAGCCGAGCGCTGCACTGATGGAGAACAGCGATCCCACCTGACGTGGCCCAGCGTCGCACCGTGTTCAAAGTCACTCTCAGGTAGCACGGGACTGTCATTCCTTATTCCTGGGAGCACAAACAGGGACCATATTCCGGAAGGCAGTGTGGCAATGGAAAAGGAGAGCCTTAAAGCTCTAAACACAATGACGTTCACTGGAGTCTTATGCATAATATTTAAAATAAGAAACGAATGTCTATCAATAGAAGACTAGGTAAGCCTAGTACATACAGTAGCTCTATTGGGAGGACTTTTTAAAAAAATATTTATTGTCAAATTGGCTTACATATAACACTCAGCGCTCATCCCAGCAAGTGCCCTCCTCAATGCCCGTCACCCACTTCCCCTCTCCCCCACCTACCATCCACCCTCAGTTTGTTCTCTGGATTTAAGAGTCTCTTGTGGTTTGCCTCCTTCCTTCTCTGCTTGTGACTATTTTTTCCCCTTCGCTTCCCCCATGGTCTTCTTTGGGAGGACTTTTATATTGATAGTTATTAAAGATAATGTTCCTCTCTTCTTCCTGTCAATATTGAATTCCTACCATGTCCCAGGCACTGTTCTAAGCTTTTGGGATGTATAAAAGGAAAAAAAATTGCCAAGATACTATTCCGGTGAGGGGAGGGAAGTGAGTGCAACAGAGAACAGAGGGTAAGTTAGAAGGCTGTCAGCGCTTTACGTAACAGAAGAGTAAGGTGAGTTGTGCTGGTGGAGGTGAGGATGGGGTGAGCAGGCTTCTGTTTAAAAATAAAATGGTCAGTGTCAGTCTCATCCATTGAAAAAGCCTGAGGTGAGGGTGGAAGCCAAGAAGTTATGTGGGTGGCATACAAGGCTATATGATCATATGTGATTCTAGTATTAAGTGAAAACCTGCGAGTAAAACTACGGATTGAGGGTAAAAAAAACTGGAAAGAAAAGGTCAATGCGGCAACAGTCATTGTAAAGATAAGATCTCTGATGATACCTTTCCACTCCTTTCCACTTTGCATTTTCCTACTTTAGTGAGCGTATCTTAATGTGAAAAAAGCCCACGAGCTTAGAAGAAGCGTGGACACCACGGTGTCTCCGCCGCCTCGCCCCCGCCCGCCGCCGGCAGCCCCGCCCACTGCCGGCAGGGGGCGCGCGGCCCCCGCTCCGTTGCCGCCGGCCCCGCGTTCCCACAGCGCCCCGCGCGCGATGGGCTGCGCGGAGAGCAAGGAGGTGGGGGTGGCCGCGCTGCCCCAGTCGGAAGCCCGCGGCCATGGCGGCCACGGTTCGGCAGGTACGAGTGTGGGCGACGCGCGGAGCCGGGAAGCGCCCCCCAGAATGTCCGCGCCGCCCCGGAGCCCCGGGCCTCGGCCGATCCGCGCCCCGCCGGCGAGTGGAGAAGCGCCCGCGGTGGCCCGCCGCCGGCGCCGGGCGGCCTCCCCCAGCTTGCGCCCCGAAGGGGCGGCCCGGCAGGTGGCCTTCCCGGAGGTAGGAGGGAAGGAGGACTGTGCCGGCCGCTGGACCGGCCCGAAGACGGCTCCCGAGCGAGCGCAGAGGCGGTTACTTGCCTGCGTTTGGTCGCGTGCAGTTGATGCGCCCCTGTTGTTCCAAAGCACCATGTTTGGAATCCCCTTCACCTCTCAGAGCTGCCAGGACCCTGGGGGCAGGGTGACAGAAGCCCAGATCAGAGGAGCTTAGGCGCCAAAGGGAAATTTAGGCCTTTTTAACCGCAGAATCTGATTTTGAAATCTGGGTGGGGCCCCTGGATACGCCTTGCTTCCGCACACCTTCCATCTTCCAGAATCTTCTGAAATCCTGACCTCCCCTGTCCTCACCCCGCTGGAGTCTTAAGCACATTTCTGACAGCTCCAGCCCACGCGGTCCTTTCCCTTACTCTGGCAGGAGAAAGGTGCTCGTATTTTCTCCGTTTGCAGGTAATGGTAATAATGGCTAACAGTTAACTAAGCACCGTTTCAAGCACTCCACGTGGACCATCTTCTTTCGCTTTGCCAACAAGAGGAGGATAGGTTTATCATAACTCTGACGTTACAGTTGAAGAAGCTGAGGCACTAAACGATGCGGAACCTTGCCCAGAGTCCCACAGGAGTGAGTGGCATAGCTGGGGTACTAGCTGGCACACAGGAGATGCGACTCCAAACCCCAAATCATAATCTCACCCCCGGATTTACAGGGGGCAAGAGTGAGACCGAGAAAAGCAACTTGCCTGATGGATGGAATTGTTTAATGCCGTAGGATCCGTAGGATCCGTCTCTGAGCCACTTACAATTTAGTGGCAAGGCAGCGCACGGCCAAGGGCCTGGAGGAATGGCGAAAACAGCTGAATGGGGAAGGCAACTCCTTGGAAGAGTTAGGATTCGGCAGGGGTGTTGTGAGCCCGGAGCAGGCGATAGAACCAGTGTGGAGACAGTGCGGGTATATATCCCGCTGGCTTTGACATGGAGGGAAAGGGAGAATGGGAGAAAAGGTTGGAGGGGGGTAGTTCCTGCTCAAGGTCACAGCTAATTGTGGCAATCACTTGAGTTTCTTCTCATCTACACCCTGGAATGGGAGTCCGCGTGTCCCAAATTTTCCAGCCTCAGGATTTTTCCAGTATCCATGTGCTCCCATTAATTTGCTATTTAACTGCATACACCTTTTAAATACACTTTTGGATTGAAATACACTGTCCACACAGGAAAGAGCAGTCATCACCATACAGCTCACAGCCTGACCATCCCTGGGCCCCTAGCACCCAGCCAAAGAAACGTTTTCTGTACCCCAGAAACCCCCATCAGGCCCCTGGCTCCCATACCAAGGGCAACCCCTATGATTTCTAGTAACAGAAGTTTCACCTGTTCTATATTTACTTTTTGAAATCTAGCATTATTTTGAGCATTAACCTATGCAATTTGTTCTAGATTTTTTCTGTACACATACATGCATGCAACCTATTGAAATTTAAAACGTCTTTGCATGCATCACCTACAAACATTCTAGAAGCTTGAGTACCACCAACAACCTACACACCTAATTTAGTGACATGCTGGACCACATGTTCTCCAAGTTCCCTCCAAAGGTGAAATTATATGGCTAGGTTTCAAGGAACTGATGTCTTCAGTGAGCAGCCAGACACTAATGTGAAGTTTCTCACAATCAGGGCCAAGTTGTAATGATGAAGAATGTCTGGATTGGATGACCCTTCAACCAAGCATTTATTATTTACAGGCACTAAGAACTCAGGGGTGAACAAGGCATGATCTCAGCCCCGGAACACACAGTCTGGCGGTGGGGAACCGCATCGAAACTGCTGTGTCATCATGCATAATCATAAAGATGGATGGGTGCAAGATGCTCTGGGAGAATGTTCCAGGGACTTAACTTCTGAGGGCTTGGAGTTGAATCTGTATTCCTGCTAGGACACATATTCCATTCTCTTTTAACTAACTTGTAAACGTTAATTTTTCCTGCCCAGTATTTGAGGGTTAGGAACATGTTTTGTTCAGTCTTACATAGCCTGTTGGCACACTGCCTTACAGACGGCGGAGACCCAGTAGATGTATTCATACAGTCCACCCGGCAAAGGGTCACTTTTGGTGAGGAATTTTGGAAACGCCGATGTCACTAACGTTGACCAGAGTCACGAGCATGCAGTGAGGGCACACACGCGGCTTGTGTCTTTCCGCAGTGTCAGCTTGATTCAGTCATAAAGCGGGGCTCACGTAAAGCGGCTTCTGGCTTCCGAACTCAATGACATTTCACCGCATAATTACCTTGGCTTCTTACACGGCACACAAAGCCGAACATAAGTCACACAACGAACGAGATAACGGAGTGGTGTGGGAAGTTAAACCAAACATGAAGCCACGCTGTGGGCGCACAGCTGAGATAAGGCCACCGACAGGTCCAGGTCAGCTCTCTGACTTCCTGCTTGTCATGTTCAAGCGGTGAAGGATCTCAGCTCTGTTCAGAGATGCGCCAGGCAGAGGCTTTGGCGACAGCTGCATTTTAATTTTTTTTTTAATGTTTCTTTTTTGAGAGAGAGACAGAATGTGGGTTGGGGAGGGACAGAGAGAGAGGAAGACACAGAATCTGAAGCAGGCTCCAGGTTCTGAGCACGGACCAAGAGATCATGACCTGAGCTGAAGTCGGACACCTGTGCCACCCAGGTGCCCCTGGCAGCTGCCTTTTTCAAGTGGCCGGATGTAGAGGCGTCAGCGTCTGAGAAGTTTGACGACTTGCTGCAAAAAGTCCTCCCTTTTTAGGACCCTGCAGACTCCCTCTACTTCTGCTGGTTATCAGGTCTGGTGAGTCCCCTGATGCTGTCGGCCGAGATATCTCATACCTGCAGTACCCTTAACCACTTGGGTCATTGCTAGACACAGGCCTCTGCTTGACATGAGTGACCCCATCTTGCTCTCTACAACCAGCTTCTCCAGTGAGGCGAGGAGACTGTGTTTGTCAGTGTCATAAGAGCACCCGCAAGAGAATTGATCACATGAAGGGTGGGGATGTGCCAGTTAGGAACTCCGTCCTCCTGGCCTCCATCCTTCTGGCCTCCATCCCAGACCCACTAAGCCAAGTCTCAGGGTATGGGGCCAGGAATCGCCATGTTTGGTGCTTCAGGTGATTCTGTTTGAACCAAGGTCTGAGAACGGGAGTGAGGTGTTTGAGCCAGAGTGAACCCACCCTTTCCTGGGAAGAGGCTCCTGTCCTCAGGGGTGGGGTTGAGGCTTGGATGGAGGATGTAATGAGAGGAAATTGAAAGCCGTGGTGTAGAAATGAAGATCATCCTGACTGACGTGTTAGGAATCTGCAGCCAGACGTTAACATTGCATAATTGACTAGGTAATTTGAGAGAAAACTTGATCTGAGCGCACATTAGCTAGGTAATTGAAATAAAAATCTCTGCCCATTGTTTGGATCTTCACACTTGAATGTTCACCTCTTCGTATGCATGTTTTCTGGGTAGTTAAAGCTTTTAAATGTCTTTTAAATAAGTATATTTTGGATTTACAGTTGGATTAAGCCCTTGAAAGAAAGGATTACTCTGTTATTTTTTTTTTTTTAACTTCATACATCATTGAATATTTCACGAATGTTCCTTATATCCTGTTTCTAAGTTCTGAGCTTTAGCGTGCTGGCAGAAACTAGTCTACATATGTGCAGCTGTAAATCACTCTCACAAATCTATTGGGTCGAAAAACAATTTGTTACCTATTGTTACCTATTGGCAAAGGTTTTCAGCTTTCAACCGTCAGGTAGCCTTAAATATGCTACCAAGTTTTGATCTATATTTAAAAGTTGTTTTATGTCACAGTTGAATGTGTGTGTAAGGTGTGTATACACACACAGACACAAGCACGTCTGACGTCCGTCTGTTAGATGAAAAACTGAGCTGAGCAGGTGGTGGGAAGTGGGAGAGATTGAGAAGCCGCTTGTTATGAGAAGAATTAAGAGGCCATAGTTGAGGGATTGAAAACTTAAATTAACTGCAAGGACGGGCAGCTAACAAGGGCGCGGAGACTGGGATGAATGGGGGACGGAATGCTCTCGAAGGGGCTCACCAGTCCTTTGTTGGGAGGGAAGAGGACGCCAGCGTTGCCAGACTTCCTGGTTTTTTTCAAGAGAAATTAGAAATCTGTATTTATCATTTTTGTGTCTTCTTCCAGTTTGAGAATGTCAGCAAGAATTCAATTAAATAAACCACCTAGGGCCAAACGAGATACGACTGCAGGCCGTTATAGCCTGTCCAGGTGTAGCGTCCAGCTGGTAGACATTAAGAAAGAAAGGATGGTGCCTTTGGACGTAGAGGAGAAGTGGCCGGGGAAGAAGACCGTTTTTTGTAGATAGCAACACAATACAGAGAAATGACTGAATAAACAATGTAATGACTAAAGTATGGTTTTCAAAAAGTTAAAAACATGATTCTTGTACAAAAATTAGATGAACATGTATAGAAGTGTATTAAACTCAATGTATAAAGGAATCCCTAGATGGTAAAGCTACTGATTTAAAGGAGAATCCAAGAAATAGAGCCTTAATCTGTCAAAGGATTGCTGAATTGAATTTTCTAGTAGTTACAAAATTGGTTAATGTCCCACAAAGCAATAAAACTGTAACCTTTGATATGACCGGACAAACACGTAAAAGTTAGCATAAAACTTCGGTGTCTCGGGGGCGCCTCGCTGGCTTAGTTGGTGGAGCACATGACTCTTGATCTCAAGGTCATGAGTTCAAGCCCCACATTGGGTGTAGAGATTACTTAAAATCTTTAAAAAAAAATACAACAAAACTTCAGGGTCTGGACACCAGTAAGCTAGTGCACAGCAAAGTCAGGAGCAGGTACATCCCCTGAGGGACTTGGACGATCCTTCAGTGGGCTTGTTAGACTCTGCCCCAGTATGGCTTGATTTATTTCCAAGCTTTTTCTTAAGATTGTGGATATTATACCATAGTTATAATTACTTGGAGTTATTGCTCACTTATTTAGGGGTATTTCAGGCTGCCTATTCCTCCCTCCCCAGTGTGCTGCCCAAACGCGACTACTTTTTCGGTTATGTGCCGCAGCCTGAAAAAGGCTTAAAACCACTATGAGCATATTGAAAATTTGCTGCCCTCTCCATCCAGTTAATGATTGTTTCATTGAAAGTTCTATCACAAAGATTTATTTTGTTAATTTTTTTTTTACATTTTATTTACTTTTGAGAAACAGAGAGAGACAGAGCGTGAACAGGGGAGGGGCAGAGAGAGAAAGAGACACAGAATCCGAAGCAGGCGCCAGGCTCTGAATGGTCAGCACAGAGCCCACCACGGGGCTCGAACCCATGAACCGTGAGACCATGACCTGAGCCGAAGTCAGACGCTCAACCAACTGAGCCACCCAGGCTCTGGTCATCATGTTTGTTTTAGTTTATGAAAGTACTTGTACCTATTTGAGCAACAGCTAGTTGGGTTTTTTTCTTTACTGTATGCAGTGAGATCAGAGAAGAGGTGGGTGGAGTAGAAGGAAATGGAACTTGGGAAGCAGCTCGCCACCCCCATCAGTTTTTGTCCGAAAGGTAACACTGAGGCAAACAATCTTTATGTTGGGAGAGCAGGAAGCAAGGTTTCCTTGTACCTGCTTGCAGTAGGAGCCTGCCCTCTCTTTCTGGCCGTGACTGATGAGCTAGACTGGGAATGCCATCCTCAGGGTTTGCCTGGGCTGCTCCGGCTGCGCTGGAGGGATTGTCCGGGCCCCGGTGGAACGAAAGGAACGCTGAACTGGGATTTGGTCCTCAGTCAAGCACAGGCAGTAGCCGGAACAGCTCTCTGGTATCACTAATGAGCAGCTGGGGGTAGGGATTGCCAAGGGGGGAGGCGAAAATCATGAGCGAGCATGTATCTGGCAGCTCATTTTAGGGCCCAACAGCCAGAACAGACTTGCTAAGGAGTGCTAATTGCATTTATTACAACAAGACAACAAAATGAAGTCTCAAATCAACATCTTTGGCTCTAGGTGTGGGCAGAGTAGTATGGGAAGGGGAAGGGGTAGATTTTTAAAGAGAACTGTATGCCAGATCTTTCCTTTTTGCTGAGGCACTGATTAATAAGCATTGATATGAGACTAGATAATGCTGGAACTCCTGGTGAGGTTTCCTTTAAGAACAAAGGGCCTTTGACAGGTTTAGGCCTCTTTTTGAGCCCTTCTCTCTCTCTTTTTTTTTTTTTTTTTAAATTTTTTAATGTTTTATTTATTTTTGATACAGAGAGATACAGAGCATGAGAGGGGGAGGGGCAGAGAGAGAAGGAGACACAGAACCAGAAGCAGGCTCCAGGCTCTGAGCTGTCAGCACAGCTAATGCACAGAGCCTGACGCGGGGCTTGAACCCACGAACGTGAGATCTGACCTGAGCCGAAGTCGGAGGCTTAAC
>PISW01009202.1:0-63821 GCA_004023785.1 Mungos mungo | reverse complement strand
ATGCTTTGTCCAGCACCCCCAAACTTCCAAACAGCGGGCAAGAAAACACACGACATAAATATGTACTCTTAAAACTAGACCACATTCCAAATTAGAAGCAACTGGTTCATGTACAAGTAATTGTTTGGACACATTTTCTTGCAGGTAATTGAAGGAACTGGCGGGCCGACGCTACGGATTAAGAGGTAAAAATGACTTGCTCTGTGGAATTCACTAGGCTTTCTTGCCACCTGAATAGTCTGCACAAAATAACTCCAGGCAAGAATATTTTGAAGGAAGTGGAGGAAACACTAATTTATTAGTCTGAAGTGCCATCTGCTAATACGTGTTATAATCGGTGGGACTTAAAAGGCTCATGTGGGCAAATTTACAAAATTTGTAAAAATGGTAAAGTCAATGGTTATTCCCTAGTGGAGATATTGGAATTTACGATGGCCCTCAAACGAGTAGTTTCAACAGCGAAGTTCATTTGCTGCCATGGGCTTACCCATCCTTAATTCTGTGGATTTTTTTTCAGAAACAAAAATTTCATCTCGTGACTCACCCTACCACACAGCAGTTTTGTGGCTCAGCAGTGGCAGATTGAGGTCCGGGCCACGGCGTAAAGTTTTCTGAACAAGAAAGATGGTCCTTATCTACTTTATAGAACACCGAATGGCTTTGAAAATTAAATTTCTGTACTGAATTCATTGTTTCTTAATAAACTCAACCCAACATTACAAGGCAAAATAGCATTTATATAGAAACATATATTGTCTTCAAGTCACTTGACAACTAATGTTTGAGTCACAAGAAATGTCAAGACACTTTGTATACTTCTGATGTAAATATATTTCTGATGTAAATATATTTCTGATGAAAGTTAAGTCAAAGATACGGGTGGGCCTAGAGAGTGTTTCACTAAGTGAAATAAGTCAGACTGAGAAGGACAAATGCTGTAAAACCTCACTCGTATGTAGGATCTAAAAATCAAAACGGGGCACCTGTGTGGCTCAGTTGGTTGAGTGTCCACCACTTGGTTTCAGCTCAGGTCATGATCTTGGGGTTTGTGAGTTCGAGCCCTGGATCGGGCTCGCTGCCGTCAGCTCAGAGCCAGAAGTGTGCTTGGGATCCTCTGCCCGCATCTCTCTCTGCCCTCCCCTGCTCGAACTCTCCCTCTCTCAAAAATAAACATTTAAAAAAAATTTTTTTAAGGTTTTTACCTTTGCCAATGATGCCTGTATTTGTCCATTCACTGTACCCGATGCAATTTATTTAAAATACCAAGTACTCAAGAATCTTTGGGTTACCCAGTTTCTCTCACCAATCCTACTCCCCTATTCCCTCCCCCTGCCCTAGAAACACAGGCATACACAAGCGCACACACCCACACAAGCACACACACGTGTGCACACACACGCGCACACGGACATACACATATGACATGTGCACGCTTGAGTACACACAGGCACGTGCACACACACACCAGCACACGCGAGCGCGCACACCTCCCCACACACAGCAACAATCAGGTGAGCCAGCAGATGCACCTGAGAAATCCAGCCGCTGGGCCTTGTCCTCTGGGTCCAGACCAGCAGGCCCCGAACCCAAAGCTGCCGGAAAGAGGAGGTGCTGGCCCTGGAGTACACCGAAGGACAGGCCCAGCTGCGCCGGCCCGTGTTCCATCAGGCACTGGTTTCAGAATAAAATTCTAGAAAAGATGAAGGACGCCTTCTAAGGAATGAAAATCAACAGGCTCTCTCGTGTCCTTTATTGCTAGAATGACAGCAGGGGGCTGCGAAAGCAGGTGACTGGCCGGAAGGGGGACGGCCCAGCGCCGGGGCGGGCTGCGCTGAGAGCAGGGCGGGCCTGGGGGCAGAGCAGGAAGGGGCCCCCCGGAGTCTGCGGGTGGCTTTACGTCCTCAGGAAGGCGCAGGCTTCCAGAAGCGCTGTGGGACACACCAAAGCAGAAGATTCAGAAACTGATCTCTTTTTTTTAAATCAATAGATCAATCAAGGAGGACCCTAAGACACAGAACTTCCCCTGCCTTCGGCCAGTGCTTAGTCTCCATGTCCCCCCTTTGCCTTCCTCCTCACGCCGGCCCAGCCGCTCTGGCCCTCGCTGACCTGGGCGACGGCCTGCCCTGGCCTGACGGGCACAGCCCCCACCCCATTTGACTCTAGCGGAATCAACCGTCACACTCAAGACACAATGGTGGTCTCACATCTGAAATAGGGGCAACGCACGCCCTCATCTTCATGCCCATCTGTTTGCAGGGGTGTTCTCTCGCCGGCTCACTCAGTCACTCACAGATACTCTCGGACGCTGCTTTCTGCGAGTCACCGTGCTAAGTGCTGGGGGCTCAGCAGGGACACACGGGCCCCGGCCTCCCGGGGCACACGGTCAGTGCAGTCCTGAGCTGGCTGCTCCCAGGTACAGCCCTACAGCCTCCTTCTTGGACTGCAGTCAGGCCTAGGACCACCCGGTCACCAGCCCCTGAGTCGCAGGGCGGTAAAAGACAAGGACGCTATCGACATTGGGGGCTGGTAATTCTCTGTTCAGAGGGCTCTTCTGTGCCTTGTGGAGCCCCTGGCTGCTGCCCACAGGCACCAGCAGCGCCCCCTAAGCTGTAAGAATCACGAATACCTCCCAGCATGGCCAGATGTCCCCTGGGTGCGGGGGAGGGGAGCGCCCCCTGGGAGGGAACAGCTGATACAGAGATTCTTGGCCCCGCCCCATCCGCTGACTGCCCACCACCCCGATGCCTCCAGACTGTCTGGATGAGGTTCCAGAAATAAGACTCTGGGTGATACCCACCTCCCCCTCCCCCAGCACAGGGGTGATAATGCACGTTGACGTTTTAGAATCACCTCCTGGAGCCTTACAACACTGCCATGTCTCATACATTGAAGGAGCGACTTACTTGTCAATATATTTTTCTGGCTAAGATACTTCCTGGGGATTTGCATTCTCGACAGTTGGTGTTTATGGTAATTGTCTAGGGACCAGAATTTGTCATTTCTGAATACATACCTATATACACGTACATATATGTGTGCGTGGGTGTATAGGTGTGTATACCTATACCTACATATAGATACACACTCCCTTCATTCTACTGCATACCATGAATTCTCAGCTTCTAAAAGCCCCACGACAGGCTCTATTGGGATTATAAAAACTTAGCATATGATCTACTGCCTCATTCTTCCCGAGTCCTCCCCCCCATCAGAGAGACTGTAACTTCCCAAGGTAGGGGGATATCACATTGACATTTTTATCCCCATCTCCGTTCTCGGAATGCCCTTTGCCCCTCCAACCGTGCCCTTCACGCGTGGTGGTTTTTCCGGAACGTCCTACTTACGGGAGGTCGAGCACTGTCTCAGATTGCCAACGGCCGTGACGTATGCCGATCCCAAATACTCTTCATACGTCCTTTTGCCTTGGAGTTTGGCCAGGCACTCGGTGTTGTCATTGAACAGGAGGTTTTTGGTTTCCGACTGGAACAGGCAAAACTCGCTCGGGCATTTATCTCCGTTTCTTCCAAACTGAGCCTGTATCAAAAGGGCAGACAGCAAGCGAGTCACCGAGGCAAACAGGAGAACGTGTGGATTGGGGGAGGCAAAGGGCATTCCTTCCGTCCAGGCTCAGTCCTGGTTCACGTGCAGAACGGAAGGAGCTGAGTTCTGGGGTCCTCCCGCTGCCTCGGCTGAGTCTTCCTCCCCCTGCATGTCATCCCGCAGCCAGGGCCCCCCACTTCTGATCCACTTCCTGCCCCCTTCCCCTTATTACTCTGTGGCCTCTTCCCTTAGAAGCTCTGGGTGGCCAGGTGGCAGCTGAGGACATCTGAGATCACCCACAGCACTCCAACAGGCCAGCTCTCCCGGAGAGGCTGTCTGCATTGGAAATCTCTGTCTCTGAGCAGGTCACTGCCTTGGGAGTGTCGCTTAGCCTCCCGTGGCCACAGATCCTCCTCCATGCCCAGGTGTGAGAGCAGAACCCTCTTAGCAGCTCTGGTGAGGCGCCACTGCGAGGTTACACACCTGTTACTACCATGCCAGGCCACGGTCTTCAAAGCTCACCTAGACGCATGGTGTTTTAATACAAAACTAGAAGCTCAAAAAGAGAACCCCAGGGGCGCCTGGGTGGTTCAGTTGGTCTCGCATCTGACTTCGGCTCAGGTCACGATCTCATAGTTCGTGAGTTCAAGCCCCAAGTCTGGCTCTGTGCTGACAGCCCAGAGCCCGGAGCCTGCTTCAGATTCTGTGTCTCCCTTTCTCTCTGCCCTTCCCCCGCTCGCATTCTCTCCCTCCCTCTCTCTCTCTCTCTCTCAAATAAATAAAAATTTAAAAATATTTTAAAAAATAAAAGAGAATCCCAGACTTTAAGGAAATTGCACAGTTTCCTCCAAGCCACTTGCCCGAGAGCCTTAAATCTACAGGCGTTGCGGGTGTGTTGTTCTTAGAGATTACAAAACCGGACGCCTCTGCTGGTCTCACTGAAACTCCAGGCAGCTCCTCAGCGCGAGGCCAACACGGGCCCCGCCCGCGCCAGGTGAAGGGACAAGACAGAAGGGCCCTGGGCGGGCGGCTTCCCCAGCAAGGGCCCTGCCCGACGGGAGCCCCGGCAGCTAAGAAAGGGCGGGAGGCGCTGGGAGCCGCACCTGCTGGCGGAGCAGCACCTGCTCCAGGTGTTCCGCCTTATCTCCCCGAGACACCACGCCGTGGCTCGGAGCCTGGGCCAGGTGGCACCTCTGAGCCTCTGTCACAGGCTGCCGGGTGCCATCGAGGCACAGCAGCTCAAAGTCCTCCAGCCTCAGATCCTTCGCCCAGGCCTCAGGGTTCCCTCCTGCAGAGAGAAAAAGAGGCGGCATGAGCCCCGGCTGTCCAGCTCAGTCAAGGGCCTCTCTGGGTGGGCCGGACGAGTCCACCGGCTTCTTGAAATGCACATGGGAGGGTCTCAGTGATGTGAGGAGGGGAAGGGAGCTTTGTCCCCACAAATTATACAAACCTCCAATATGTCTAATGTTAGTGCTGCTTCCGTTCAAGGGACTAAGATTAAAGGGAGGGAATCACTGACATTCTACAACATGGATGCACCTTGAAAACGTGATGCCAAGTGAAGGAAGCCAGTCGCAGAGGGCCACGTGATTCCATCTGTGTGAAATGCCCAGACCAGGCCAATCTACAGGGACAGTAAGTAGACTGAAGGTTGCCAACTCTCGAGGAGTGGGTTAGGGCCCAGGGTCACGGGTGTGAGTGTTCTGGAATCGGACTGTGCAGCTCCATGAATGTGCTGGAGACCACTGAATCGCACACTTGAATGGATGGCCTTCGTAGCATGCATTATCTCTCAATAGAGCGGCTAATTTTTTTAGAAGAACCCTTTCCATCCATGCCATACTTTCCAGTGAGCTCCAGAAAAAGAATTATCCGGTTTAAGTTCAAGAAGAAATTGCTTTCTCCTTCCTTTCATGTTCAGATGATCTTGTGGTAACTAGGAAAAGGCGAGGATCATTCGATACATTTATCGAACATGTTCAGTCAATGCCAATAAAAACAGGTGTGAAATCCCAGAGAAACTGACATGGAATTCAATCTGACGTCACTCTAGGGGTTCAAGAGTCCCCTTATCGTGAGGAGCACTGAGGAATGTGCAGCAGTGTTGAATCCCTATGCTGCATATCACACTGCATGCTAATTATCCTTCAATAAAACACCTGACATCAATCTGATGTCCTTGGACATCACTTAGATTGATGGCTCATAAATTCAAAATGTAATTGTATGCACACCTGAGTGTGTTCATACAGGGTCATTGCTCAGGCCCCTGCTTCTCTCCTTCGGCTCGCTACCCTCAAAAAAAGGGGCACCTGGGTGACTCCATCAGTGGAGCATGTGACTCTTGATTTCGGCTCAGGTCATGATCCCAGGGTCGTGGAGTCGAGCCCTGTGCCAGTCTCTGTGCTGAGTGTGTAGCCTGTTCATGAGTCTCTCTCTCTCTCTGCCTTTCTCTCTCTACCCCTCTCCCCAGCTCACACTCACTCTCTCTCTCCCTCTCTCTTTTTCTATCTAAAATATAAAAAAAATTAAAAAACACTTCATTCTCTTGGCTTTGTCTGTTTGATACCGAGATCATTCCAAATTTATACGTCTGACCTCAGTTCCTCTCCCAAGAGCTATGAGGAGGGGCCGGAGGGAGGAGAAACCATGAGTGCCGATATTTGAAAAACAGAGGCAGAAAGTCCAGGGGGCTCATTCTCGGGGGTGAAGTGGCAAGTTACCTGCTGGGGGCCATAGGAGCCAAGTGGGACAGCAGTAGAAGGTGGCAGTTTGGAAGGCAGCCAGGTATGGGGTGCTGAAGCGGGCAATTATTATCATCCATCTTCCATTATCTGTATCTGCCTGTGACTTTGTCTCCAATGACTCCTAAGGAGTTTCCAGACTGAGGGCTCATGTGGGTCAAATGAAGTCCCTTAGTTTCTTTTTTAAAACGAGAAAATTGGGGCACCTGGGTGGCTCAGGTGGTTAAGTGTCAGACTTCAGCTCGGGTCATGAACTCTCAGTTTGCAAGTCTGAGCCCTGCGTCAGGCTCTGTGCTGACAGCTCAGAGCCCGGAGCTGCTTCAGATTCTGTGTCTCCCTCTCTCTCTCCTCCTCCCCCCCCACTCCCACTCTGTCACTCTCTCTCAAAAGTAAATAAACATTTTTAAAAAGGAAAATTGCATTTGCATATATCAGACATCTTTCAGTATCATCCACATTCAATGGTCCATAGGCAGGAATCGACAGATGGTGTGTTTTGTGATTGACTAGACAAATCCAGAGAGACATTTGCTACTGAGCATGGCTAGTGTGTGTGTGTGTGTGTGTGTGTGTGTGTGTGTGTGAGGGGCGGGGGGACTTGGTTTCAAAATCAACGTGGCACTCATAGATATACCATGTTGCGTAATGAGGTAAAGAATTTTGGAATTAGCTAGATCCAAAGCCTGGAAAAGGCGAGAATAGCTTCCAGACTGCATGTCTGAATCACGGGACACATTCACCCACCGTTTGTGTTCTGCAAGACGGTGGAGTCTTTCACAAAGGCGACGTCTCCAGCCTTCTCAGCCAGGCACCTAAAAGGTTCCAGAAAATGAGCACATTTCCAGAGAAGAGAAACTGTTAGGGTTTTCGCAAATACTTGTAATATACATGGAACAGACAAAAACAAATATTCCTGGCACTTAGGATGTAAAACGGTAGCTTGGACATAGATGTTCAAGCTTAGAACCTTCCCTGTTTCTAAGATCCTAATAAAATAACATTAGTGAGATTTTATTTTTACATTAGGAAGATTTTTTTGGTAAGCCGTAAACCATGAGCAATGGGAGGGCAGGAGGGAGAGGAGATAATACAGCAACGTTTGGAAGGTGGAGAGCAAATCCATGAGCAGTGATTTCCCAGGAGAGCAGAGAACAGCTGTTCATAAGCTGGAAGTGTAGGAGGCGCAGAAGAAAATGGATGTGCACGGCAGAACCCCAGAAAGACTCAGCAGTTAGAAGTCCCAAGGGCCACTGAAAGGAGGACCAGCAGGTGCCCTCCTACCCCATGCACCAGGGCTCGCTCCCCCTCCCCCCACCCCACAGAAGACCGAAGGTTTGTTCACAGGAACTTGAACCTGAACGACACTATGGACAGACAGCCAAGCACAGCAGAGGGCAGAGGCCCCCACACTGAAATCAGAAAGGGGATTGGAAATCTCTATTCTGGAAGATTAGATCATAACCCCATTCCCCTACTCAGCCTCCGGAGAATCATACAGGGTGATTCTTTTTCTGGAGAAGCTGATTAACCCTAGAAAAATATCTATCGATTCTGATATTTGGATGCCCCGCAGTGAAATGATGCAAACTAACTGCCCACAGGGGAGGGCCCTACTCGCCAAGATGTGGTACCTGATGCAGACCTGTGACAGCTCCATTATTGCCTTCTTAAATATGGACAAATGGCCAGAAACCACCGGATAGTTGAAGAAATACCAGGAAAAAAAATGGAGACCAAAGGAATAATACTCAGAAAATACAGAGACAATACGGGAGAGAGAATCATACTTTTTTTTTTTAACTACAATGAATATCTTTAAAGAGATGGGAGAAAGGGCGGCATTCATGAAACAACAATGCAGAGTCTGTTGAAAGGGCGGTCGGAATACAAAGAGTTCTTAGAAAGTTGAAAAATCATCATCATAAAAATTCTCAAAAATAATGGAACGATGAGAAGGTTAAGCTGAGCAAATATCCCAGAAACTGGAAGATCAAGAAAAGCAAATAAGAAAAAATAAATAGGAAGGAAATGAGATGCTAGCCCAGGAGTCTGCAGTTTATGAATTAAAGTCTAAAGAGAAACCAGAGAAAACGGTGTAGGAATCATCAAAAAAAAATGAAGGAAAATTCCCCAGCTCAATCCCAAAGGATGAAAAGGAGACCCACATACGGAAATATCAGTGTGAGGTTCCAGAATATTGGAGGTTTTAAAAAATCATGTTTTTAAAAACTCAGCAACTTTTTAAGAGCATGTTACATTGGATAAAACCCCGAATGCATTTTTCCCAAAACGTATTTTTCATTCATTGTGAAATCTCTGTAAATTTAGAGAGAAACATACACGTAAGAGAGAAGAAATACAGGTTTCTGATTTCTTTACTCTTCATGAAACATTCTTGGCGTAGACCTGTGTGTTTAGGGCACTTTCTAAGCCCTCTGAAGCTCATTCCCTCAGGACCAGGAAATTATAAATAAATAGTTCAAAATTCAAAAAAATTTTTTTTCAAGATGAAAGTGTCATATACAAAGAATCGGAAATCCAGAGTGGTATCTGATTTCTCAACAGGAACTCTAGATTTAGAAGACAATAGATTAAGGCTTCTAATGTTTTGAACTTGCTGTGTATTCTGTCTTTCTGCTAAATTCTGGATAGTTTTTTCACAGATCTTCCTTAGTTCCCCTTGGCTGTGTCTACATTATCAATCTGGCCAGTGGCATAGCTTGTTTCAATTGCATGTTTTTTTCCTCCTTTTCAGAAATTCTATTTATTCTTTTTTTTTTTTTTAAGAGACAGAGAGAGACAGTGTGAGCAGGAGAGGGTCAGATAGAGTGGGAGACACAGATTCCAAAGCAGTCTCCAGGCTCTGAGCTAGCTGTAAGCACAGAGCCTGATGTGGGGCTCAAACCCATGAACCATGAGATCCTGACCTGAGCTGAAGCCGGACGCTTAACTGACTGAGCCACCAGGTGCCCCCGGGATCATTTTTAAAGATATCTGTGAGTCGAGAATTTCTGGATCATCCTAGGGGATCTAAGTTTGAGCTACAAATCCATGCGGGAGCTGGCTCATGGTTTCAGTCTTCCAGGGGGTGGTATGCATTCTCCCTCCCTGTTTTCCTCTGCATCCAGCAACTTGATGCCCCCTAGGGATGGAAGTTCTTTCCGGTTCACTCCTACCTTAAAGTGTAGGTGACCTCCAGGTTCATGTCTGTCACAAAGGGTAAATGTCCAGAGGACGAAGTGCGCACTTAGCTCTCTGAATTCCTCGTCTCCCTTAGATTTTAGTCTAACAGTCCCTTACGACTTTGCTAGTTACTCAAAACTCCTAAGAACATGTGTGTGAAGGGGCACCTGGGTGGTTCAGTCAATTAAGTATCCAACTTCAGCTCAGGTCATTATCTCACAGTTTGTGGGTTTGAGCCCTGTGTCAGGCTCTGTGCTAACAGCTCAGATTCTGTGTCTGCCTCTTTCTCTCTGACCTTCCCCTGCTGGCACACTCTCTCTCTCTCTCTCTCTCTCTCTCTCTCTCTCTCTCTCTCTCTCTCTCTCTCTTAAAAATAAATAAAAACATTTTTTTAAAAATTTAAAGAATGTGTGTGTGCACACTTGTGTACTAATCCAGCATTTTTCTTGTTTTTAGTGAGAGAATCAGTCAAAATGGCTAACACTGCCATTTCCCAGACACGGAAGTCCTGTCAAAATCCTTAGGGAGAATGTTTTTCAACCTCCATTTAGTTACCCAGCCAAACTAGAAATCATTTCAAAGACAGAAGAAAGATGTTTTCAGACATGTAATACTCAAAACACAGCAGCTCAAAGTCACCCTTTCTCAAAGAGATGTGTTCTGTGCCAACAAAACCAAGAAAGCGAAAGATATGGAATCCAGGAAACAGGCCATTTAACACGAAGTATGATGAACGGAAATCCCAGCATGATCGTCAAGGGGAAGCCCAGGACCACGTATGCAGGGGGCCTGGAGAAAATCAGTCCCGACTGGGCAGGAGCGAAATCCCCCCTGCACCTGCTGAACCTGGGCCAGCACTCACTCTGGGTGTGCATTGTTGGGAGGTTTACACGACTGCCTAGGGGTTTTAAGATGAATTAGTGATTTTTTGTAAGCACAGAAAATTAAGCAAGTAAAAAATAAGGCACCGTTAACTCTAGAGTAAACAAAACCTTTGTGCAATAAGGGAAGTAAACCTTATGATACCACATATGTAATAAGAGAATGATGTTTACATATTCATGGTCACATCAACACTGAGCATGACATAAATTTGTTGGAAGCTAAAAGCAGGTGAAGTTTGTGGTTGTGAGTGGAACAGACACAGGAAGAGGCTAGAACCTCTTCTTCCAGAAGAGAAAGTCCACGGAAAATAGCTGATGATTGAAACTTAAGGACCGGCAATCTAAGGATGTTAGTTAGAAATACTGTGGTAACAGGACTTCTGGTGCCAGCTCTCAGTGTGAACAAAAGACAAAGCATTTCCTTCCAACATAAACAGGAATACCAAAGCATGGGAGTTTCCAGTGAAATTATACCTTCCCACAGGTTTAAAAGAGAAAACCACATGATTCCTTTGGGTTTGTATCAGAGATGTGTCTACTCAGTGTTTCTGAGCGCAATCACATCACAACTCTCCATTTGCAAACTTTTAAAGATATTCTTGTACGTTTGCAAAACATACATGTGCGTCGCTGAGACTATAATAAAAGCTACTCCTATAGCATCCCATCACTGGAGAAAAGGCTACTGAATTTATATATTAAAAAGCTCAGGGCCGCCTGGGGGGCTCAGTCGGTGAGGTGGCCGACTCTTGGTTTTCGGCTCAGGTCATGATCTCACAGTTTCGTGAGCTAGAGCCCTGCGTCGGGTAGATTCTGCTTGAGATTCTCTGTCTTCCTCTCTCTCTGCCCTTCTTCCGCTCACCCTGTCTCTGCTCTCAGGATAAATAAATAAACTATTAAAAAAAATGTTAAGCTCCAAGTCCCAAGTCTGGCCACTGCCATTGTCAGGTCCATGGCGCCATCTGGAGGTGAAATGTATTCCTGGTGGTTAAGGAGGACCCCCCCTCCCCTCCAAGAAGAGCCGGCCAGCATCCGTAGGAATGGGATTGTAACTAAGAGTTGTGGGTAGTTACTGTGATTCGCTAAGTGGCTACCACTGGTGAATTCTGAACACCTATGGTTTTGGTTTATCTTTCACTTTCCCAGTGGGGAGTAACACTGCAATACTGCTTTGTCTTTGCCATTTCTAAGACGGAAATCAAAGAGGAAAGTGAAATGTGGGGCATAATGACAACCGGGACCAGAGAGACGGTGGTGACTACAGGAAAGAGTGGGCTTCCCATCAAACTGAATTGTAGAAGGGACTTAAAAGACCACATACTCTCCCCATTTGATTCGCAGGATGAGGACGGACACTGAGGGCCCACAGAGGCGGACGTTGGCCCCAGGCCACAGGGAGGGGCCCAGCCGGGCTGAGGCCAGACAGCCCCCTGCCAGCCTCCACTGTCTGCAGTAGCTTATGTAGGGGAGGAGCAGCCCATTAGTGGACCTCCATGCTGCCCGCTGGCTCTGCTGTGAGAGGCCACAGCTGGCCCCTTAGAGATGCATCGCCAAGATGCCAGGGCATGAGTCCCTGACCTGGGGGAGCTCGGCCACGGCACTCACCTGAAAGCCCCAGTGTAGCCAAAGTATCTCTCGCTGCTGTTGGGCACACACTTGTTCTCACCCTTTTCATCGCCAACGCACAGCGCACAGAGATTGGAGTTCGGGTCAGCCCCGGGGGCGCAGCTCTGACTAAAGAACTCATCTGCGGGAGAAGGAACACGGGAAGTCAGCGCTTCCTACCTGAGTCGAGATAAAAGACCTTTACCCAGCAGGCGACGCGACTGGGTCTGGGCTCATTACCTCGCCCAGGACAGACAGAACACGCTCACCATCGCGGACGGCAGCCTGCCACCACCCACCCAGGGCCCGCCAGAAATCCGAGAAGCTTCTCACTGTAGGCACCGACGGGAAACCTGACTGCGGCCAGCAGAGAGTCTGTCACTGGACAGAGGGTCCCATCGTGACCGCCTCGAGCTGGGGACTCAGCTGATGGACTTGGTGACACCCTGTCAGATCTTATTTTCCCTTTATTCAGAAAGAGAAACCCTGCTTTTGGCCCTGGGCTCCCGGACCCTTAGAATGAAGACTGGCCTTCCCGGCTGCCCTGTGCCTAGTGGAGCCATGTGGCTAGGAACGCGCTAGTGAGACTCAATCAGGGTGCTGTGTGCCTGCGCCTTGGAAACACCCTTAAAAGACAGTTGGCACCTGCCTTTGGCCTCTTCTTCTCCTTGCCCTCCATCATTCTCCACGTGGAGAGCAGAAGCGTGAACTAACCTCTGTGGGCCCTGAGGCGGCCATGGGGGCTGTACAGAGCAAAGCCAGCAAGTGCTGGCGGTGCGGACCAGAGCCGCATGGAGGCCTGGCCGAGCCAGGACCCCAAATCCGTTCCAAATGCAGGAGGGCCCCACTTGAGGAGACCCCTGCCAGAGAGGTGAGCCCTGGCGGGAACACGCCACATACTCCCATGTCGCCACACCCGCTGCAGGGAGGGCACGGGGCGTGAGCATGGGGCGTGGCGGGAAGAGAAGGCCCCAGAAGCGGGTGAGCCAGAACCCTTGCAATGTGGAGCAAGAGGTCAGTTTCATGAGGCAGCAGGTGCCCTTCCCCAGGTTAGGAAGCCAGCGCCTGTGAGAAGCTTGGATCCGGAGCTCCAAGAGATTAAAGGTAATAGTAATAACATCTGTCCTCCTCCGAACTGGCCTCTATTCCCAGGGTGCAGAGAAACAGACGGATACTCCGGTAGTTTTATCTTGGGCTGGGGTGGCTGGGGCATAGGTAGTGCTGGGTAGAGACCCACTCAGTGCCCCTGTGGCTGTAGGAGGCAGCCACACGGAGAACATGCCTCCCCCAAAAGCGGCCCGTGGGCCACAGTCAGCCTGCACATCCTCACCTCTGCCCTTCCCTGAGATTCCTCAGCTGGATGTGGCTGAGGCCCCCGACGGCCCGCCCACGCGCCCTCGGGCCTTACCAAATTTGCAGGAGCCCGTCTGGTTGAGGAGCAGGCCCACGGGGATGTTCCAGCCGGCAGTCCTGCCCACGCCGGTGTGGCAAGACTTCCTGCCTCTGAGAGAATTCCAGGTGATATCGGCATCTGACTTCCTGACGACTGCCACAGCAAGGTACCCTTGAACAAGAGAAGAGCAGGCCTTAACCTCCAGGGGGCCCGGCGCTGGACTCTAGTGCATCCACCTGCAACCCAAGCCAAAATAAGGGACCAAGCATCGCCAGGCCATGATGATATCTGGTCATTGGCAGAAGCTTCGGCTGTTCTGTGGGAAGGTGAGAATGATCTAGGCTATGAAATGAGAGAAGAAAAGCTGATCTTTAATGTTTATTTATTTGGTGGGGGGAGGGCAGAGAGAAAGAGAGAGACACAGAATCCAAAGTAGGCTCCAGGCTCCGAGCTGTCAGCACAGAGCCCGATGCAGGGCTCAAACTCACAAACCGTGAGATCATGACCTGAGCCGAAGTCAAACGCTCAACTAACTGAGCCACCGAGATGCCCCAGAAAAGCTAACCCTTTAAGTGATTGCTAGGGACTGTCCTTGGCCAGGCACACATTGTGAGCTACTAAGTTAGACGTGAGCGACTAAAGCAAAAAACATGGAACAACGAGTGTGACCCCAATGGTGCATAAATGACCAACTGCAATAGGTTTCGGGCCAGAGCCATGACGTCCACCAGACTAAGTCCTGTGCCGGGGCTGGGGGGCGGGGGAGGGAGGGAGGTGGTCTCCAAGGACCTCCCTGTGCTGAGTCCGAACCATCCCTGTACTGTGAGAGGGTCGACACGGTGGCAGTCCCTCTCCTGGTAGCATGCGGCTGACAGATCCCAGCTGTGGGCAAACGCGAAGCTCTCCGGAGCTGAGCGAGCCCCGGCCCCGGCGGGAGGGTGGGGGTAACATTCAGAGCAGGAGATCTAGCAGAGGAGAGCCGGTTCAAGGCCAGGATCCAGTATCATCTATGGCTGAGAGTGAGACCCGGGACACTTTGGGAGACTCTCTCGTCTGGTTCCTCATCCCTAGAGGACAGGGACGTAACAGCCCTCCATCCACAGGGCCAGAACACAGTGAAGAACTCTGACAGTTCTCGGCCCACTGTGACGGGCAACAGAACATTAATTACAATGACTCATCTACGAATTATTTGCCTCTTCAAAGAACTTCTGGCTTCTCTGGCTGTATCTCTTTCTGCAAGCTTTTTTATTTTAAGTTCCTGCCACCTCCGACTCCGGCAATGAGAACTTACCCATGACCCTGAAATTAGCAGATTTCCAACTCACCTTCCACTCGCCTATCCTCACAACGTCCATTATTAGGAGTCTGTGATTCTGAAAGGAACAAAACCGAGCAAAATGTCATTAAACACTCGGCGTTTTGAGAAGCCACATTTCTTACATCTCAGGGATGCAGGATCCAATCCGAAGAGACCGTCCAGCCATCCCATGCACAGAAAGGCACACGTGTGTGAGTTCACCGAGACACGGATGCAGATGCTCACGGCAGCTCATTCACAACAGCCACCAGCTGCAAATGACCCAAATGCCTTCCCCAGACAATGGACGAATAGAGTCACACCACAGAATACCACACAGCAACGAGATTCAATTTTCCTTTTTCGAAAAAAATATTTTTTTCTTTTTACGTCTTTATTTTGAGAGACAGAGACAGAGAGCAAGCTGGGGAGGGGCAGAGAGAGAGGGAGACAAAGAATCCAAAGCAGACTCCAGGCTCTGAGCTGTCAGCACAGAGCCTGATGTGGGGCTTGAATCCACAGACTGTGAGATTATGACCTGAGCCAAAGTCGGGCACTTAACGACTGAGCCACCAAGGCGCCCCTGAGATTCAATATTCTTTGGATGAATCACACACACATTAACACTGAGTGAGAGACGTACGAAGCACATGCCTTGCGTGTAATGTTTAAAAACAGGCAGAATTGGGGCAACTGGGTGGCTCAGTCGGTTAAGCGTCCGACTTCGGCTCAGGTCACAATCTCCCCGTTGGTGAGTTTGAACCCCGCAATGGGCTCTGTGCTGACAGCTCAGAGCCCGGAGCCTGCTTTGGAGTCTGTGTCTCCATCTCTCTCTGCCCATCCCCCACTTGTGCTGTTTCCATCTCTCTCTCTCAAAAATCGAATAAAAAAATTTTTTTTTGTTTAAAAACAGGCAGAATTGATCTCTGCCATTTGAAGTCAGGGGTTACCACCTTTGCTCGAGTGAGGGGGCTGGTGGCAAGAGGGCACCCGGGGCCATCTGGAAGTTGCTGTGTCTTGATCTGGGCACTTGTGCATGGGGACATACCAGTTTGTGACACATCACTGATTTGCACTTACTGGCCCTTTTCTGTATATACATTATATTTGACTAAACTTCTGTTTTAAATGAAGAAGAGGAAACCAATTTGTGCTTTGTCACTTCTCAACACGGCAGGCGATGTGGGTGAAAACCTCTTTCATCTACTCTCTCCCCCCGATTCTCCTGTCTGAATGCATCCGTCCATCTCAGCATCTCCGCCTGGACCCACCAAGCCGCGTTACTCCTCCCATGGGTCAGACGGAATCATCCAGCGAGAACACCCCCCGCCCCAACACCGACTTACTTTGGTTCTCCGCCAGGACAGGCACCAAACCACACTTGCCCGCCACGTAGATCAGTCCTCCGTCCAGGCTCAGGGCGTCAGCTTCTCCTTTCTGCAAAACCAAAGCCCACCATAAGCATTCGGATCGCTCGTGCCCAGCCTGCTTGGTGACCCCGGTGGCGATCACCACCCCTCGCCCACCCCGCTGGCGGAGCCCACGCCCCTACCAGGACCAAGGCGATGCAGTCCTCGCTGGTGGGCGCCGACGCGCACGTCACGGTCCCGCCGCTAGCCTGACTCCACTGCTGGCACTTACGCCCCTCCTCTTCGCCCACCGCGCACCAAGCAACGCGCGTGAGCCGTTTCTCCACTTCTGAAGCCTCTGCGCCCAGGTACACCGCGGTTGTTGGGCCCAGAGCCTGGCAGGGACACCCAAGTGCCGCCCACCGCCCTGAAGCCCAGCGCGCAGGGCACCTGCCTCTCTCCCTCACCTCTCTGAGAGGCCCAACCCCTTCTCCAGGCGCATGTACCCGGGGCCTCCTAGTTCCCTTCCTCTGGAGACTTCTCTGGCTTCTGACCCACCCTTCAAGCCTTGGTGCAGTGACTCGCCTAGTATCGGGATCCCACGGGATACAAGCTCCAGGACGCAGACAGTGGCAGCCCCGAGGGATGTCGTAGGGGACGTGGAGCCCAGGCCTGACCTCCCCTAAGTCAGTCACCACCGTTAACTGCAGTGCAGTATCCTGGTCCGGCTGACTTAACTCAGCGCCCCTGGAGAGGAGGAGCCCTGGCTGAGCTGGCCCCCTGGGGTCTCCCGGTCAAGTCCAGGGTCCCGCCCCAGAGCTACGTTCACCAGGCCTGCAGTTCATCCAGGAGGGGCGGCTCTCTTGGTTCACGTGCCTATTTCTTACTTCATAGGGAGGCAATTTGATTTTTCGGTCCAGGCCAGGGAGCCAGGGGCATATAATGGCATTAACTGGGTGTCTGTCACATTAGTTTGGAGACTCTCCGCATGTTAAAATGCCCTGGCTTGGTTGACAGTACACGGGCATCTGTCTCAAATGGAAAAGTGGCCACTTCAGGGCCACAGCAGGGCTACGCTGCCGGAGAAAGGAGAGTACTTTCTGGAAGGCCTCACCCTCGGCTTAGCACCCCCACCAACCTGCCCCCAGGTCCTGCCCGGGCCTCACTCACTTTCCCTCAGGCCCTGGATGGCAGTGAGATAGTTGAAGCCAAGGTACAGCCCGGCATCGACCTTCGGGGGGATCCTCAAAAACCCAATGGCAGAGTCTTTGAACAGCAGATCCTTCTCCTCTCCAGGGGAGCCAAAGAGCTGGAACGAAGGTGACTTGTCTTTTCCAAAGTTTTCCTAATTAAGGGGAAATGGAATTACAGTGTCAGAGGGACATGGAGGGGAAAGAAAAGCACAGTGTTGAAACACAGTCTCTGGAGCGTGGGGCTGATGCTGAGGGTGGGGACCTTGGTTCCCATCCTCGTGTGGAGGGACTGGCCCCGTGGCTTATTCAGCTGTGGCTTCAAAAGTTGCTGGGGTCCTAGCACCTCAGAGTCCTGAGGATATTGCCTCATCTCCCCCCCTGCTCCTGCTCCAGCTGCTAAGACACCGTTGATTAGTAACGCTGGACAACGTTCATTGTTTCTGCTGTCCAGAGCACACTGAACTTGTTAATTTTGTGCAGAGAGACTTCTAGAGCAGCAGGAAATTCGGGAAGGAAGGAACCTCCTCACAGCAAATCCAAGCACATGGGGAGGGCCTCAGTGGGGGGGCGGGGGGAGGTAGACACCTGCGCCTTCTGGAGAAGCTTCCAGATCAAGTCCTCCTTGCCATTCACACTTCGGGCCACAACAGCGTGAGAAGGGATCCGGGCCAGGTGACACTCCTTGAATGCATCCACTGGCCTCCGAATGTTGTCTGGGCAGAGCAGCTCGTAGTTGTCCTGCTCACTCTTGTTTGGCAGGATCTCTGGGGGGCAAGATGGAGGTGGAGGGGAACCCAGATGAGTCCACTGTAGGCATTAACCGTGAGCCATAGTTCCACTTCCCCCACATCGTGAGCTAGAGGGTCAGACATCATACGTATTCTACAAAACTGGGGGAGGGGGATCAGAAAGGCAGTGGATTGCTCCAGGACTCTCAAAAAAAGTAAAGATGGTAGCCAGAAAGCCTTGGGGGGCCAGCCCAGGGTTCCTCTGGATCACAGGGGCTACTCTGGGATTGTTGCACCTGCTGCCTGGCCAGCCAAGGAGGCTGAGCCAGACCCCATCTGTTTCCACGGCAACCCTTCCTAGGAAAGGGTCCCAGGGCAGAGGCAATCCCAGCGCACCAGCCAGGGGGCGCTGCCTTACCCACCTCTCTAGAAAGAATAAACAATTACAATCATTTTTAAGGCAGGAGGTACAGTTGAATCACTTCCCAACAGTAGGTGTTATCAAAAGAAGGGGAAAGTGTGTTTTTTTGAGTGAGATCAGCCCAAAGTGGAACTGTTAATGTATCTCAGATATAAGTGTGTGTAGTGACAATATGTAAAGTGACAGGAACCTGCCCAAGTCATTTTATGAAATTAGTACAACCTGGATCTTGAAGTTAGAGAGAGCAGTACAAGAGAGAAGAAGTACAGGAAGAATACCTCAGCAGAGTACTTTAAAAACTAATAGATCAGGATTAAGGTTTATCAGTTCATTCCATTAACAAAAGAATGGTCAACGGTCTAAAAAGCAAAAATAGTCCGTATCATTAATAAACACCATGAGATCATCTTAATAGATGCAGAAAAAGCATGTGTATGTTCGACATCTACTTGTGGTTGAGATTTTTTTGTTTGTTTCAGGAAACTAATAATATGGAGAATTTGGGAACATTCTTGAACTTGACGAATACTGTTTATCAAAATGGCTACAGCAAAAGCATACCAACAGGAGAAAATGCAAGCATTCGCTTCAAAATCAAAAACAAAGCAAAAAGGTCAGCTGTCATATTGCCAACACAGTGCCGGATGGCCTGGTGTACACAACTGACAAAAGAAACGAGATGTCGACACTGGAAGGAAGAAGACAAACTATTTAAAGATGATGTGATCTGTGGGGGCGCCTGGGCGGCTCAGTGTGTTGGGCGTCTGACCCTTGATATCTGCTCAGGTCATGATCTCAATGGTTCTGAGACTGAGCTCCATGCTGGGCATGGAGACTCCTTGGGATTCTCTCTCTCTCTCTCTCTCTCTCTCTCTCTCTCTCTCTCTCTCTCTCTCTCTCTCTCTCTCTCCCCCTGTGCCCTTCTGTATAAGCTAACAGAAACAATAATAGCAACCCAAACCATTAAGAGCTAGTAACTAACCTCACACAAAGAAATGCATTAAGACCAACAAATGGAAATTTTGTAAGTTCTATTAAAGGACTTAAAAAGGGGCATGATCCAAGGAGGAAAATGTATCATGATCAGAGATTGGACAATTTAACATTGTAATATAGTTTCCCAGGGGCCAATTTACACTCAAAACCACTCTAATTAAAATTACAGTTTGACGTTGTTAGAAATCCAGCAAAGTAACTCTAGGCTTTTAGTTTTAAAACATTTGAAAATGAACAGCAAAGTGTAGGGTCAGATGTCTCTCCACCAACCCCACTTCTGCTCCCCATGGGATACCCAGATACTAAGAGCACGAGCTTTGGTAAGGAAGGCAGAAAAATACAAATACACCAGAGAAACAAAATAGCTCAGAAACAGATCCACCGCTGTATGTAAGCATGAAGTGGCTCCACGTATCGGAGGAACTTTTTTTAAGTTTCTTTATTTTGAGAGAGAAAGAGAGTGTGTGTGTGCATGAGTGAGTGGGGCGGAGGGTTAGAGAATCCCAAGCAGGGTCGACTCCGGGCTGTCGGCACAGAGCCCTGCACAGGGCTCCAGCAAACAAACTGAGAAATCATGGCTTGAGCCAAGATTAAGAGTCAGACGCTTAACTGAGCCCCCCAGGCGCCCCAAAGAGGGCATCTTTAAAAGACCCCATAAGCACAAACCAACAAGGCAAAACTGATGGACTTAAGCCTATCAGTATCAAGGGCTTCTGTTCAACAGAAGGTGCTATTGACCAAAATATTTTTTAACCAAGAAAAGATCTTCCTAAAGTCTAGAATCAACAATGCCTTCATTTCTAAATAGAAAGAACACCAGGGACCAGGGGGGCTCAGTTGTTTAAGCGTCCGACTCTTGACCTCAGCTCAGGTCATGATCTCACCGTCTGTGGGTTCCAGCCTCACGTCAGGCTCTGCACTAACATCACAGAGCCTGCTTGGGATTCTCTCCCCCTCTCTCTCTGCCCCTCCCCCACTCACTCTCACTCTGTCTCTTTCAAAATAAATAAATAAACGTAGAAAAGAAAGAATGCCCCTCCCTGAATCAAAATCATGGAGAAACAGGCATTAAACTCAATAGAAAAATAGCCAAGATTATAAAATGACTAGTAAGTATATTGAGACGGTCAATGTAAGCCTATCTCTGGAGGCCCCTGGGCAGTGGGGTGGGTCTGTCTCTGGTGGTCCTGGTGAGAATGTGTTCAGCCTGTGCATACCCAGCAATGTGTCTCAGTGTGTGGTATTTCAGGAATCTTCTCCTGCAGGGCAGCAAGAGGACAGAGGAGAGCATGAGTCATGGAGCTGTTTGTGGCAGAGGGAAGGACAGGATGATCTAGGGTGACAGATAAGTAAAAGCTGATGGATCGGTTCCAAGGAACACTCCTCAGCCGTCAGAACCACCAAACGAGACAGACGCACAATATAGACAAATCTCGAAAACAAAATGCTGAGTGGAAAATCTTGCCAGCAGCATGGTTTCTAATGCTCAAACTTCTGTGGATTTAGAACCCAAAAACCCGGGTCAAGTACCAAGGCAGGGGGGTCTCTGAGGGAAAAAAAAAAAAAAGGCAGCGGGCCTCGGGGGATTTAGAGAAAACTGATGGCTTAAAATGGGAAATAAGGGGCGCCTGGGTGGCTCAGTTGGTTAAGCATCCAACTCTTGGTTCCAGTTCAGGTCATGATCGCGAAGTTTCGTGGGTTTGGGCCCCACCTTGGGCTCTGCGCTGGCATTGTGGTGCCTGCTTGAGATTCTCTCTCTCTTTCACTTGCTCTCTCTCTCTCTCTCTCTGCCCTTCCCCCACTCATGCTGTCTCTGCCTCTCAAAATAAATAAATAAAATTTAAAAAATGAATAAAGGGTGCCTGGATGGCTCAGTCAGTTAAGCATCCGACTTGGGCCTAGGTCATGATCTCGCAGTTTGTGCGTATGAGCCCCACTATTGGCTCTGTGCTGACAGCTTGGGGCCTGCAGACTGCTTCAGATTCTGTCTCTCTCTCTCTCTCTCTTTCTCTGCCCCTCACCCACTCATGCTCTGTCTCTCTCTCTCAAAAATAAATAAACTCAAAAACTTTTTAATAATAAAATGGGTGGCTCAGTCAGTTTGGCATCCAACTTCAGCTCAGGTCATGATCTCATGGTTTGTGAGTTCGAGCCCTATGTCGGGCTCCGTGCTGACAGCTCAGAGCCTGGAGCCTGTTTCAGATTCTGTGTCTCCTCTCTCTCTGCCCCTCACCCCTTCACTCATACACACACACACTCTCTCTCTCTCAAAAATAAATAGTTTTAAAAAGTTTAATAAAAGTAAAATAGGAAATAACAGCAAATAAAGGGTATGGCCCGTAGGGAACCTTGATAGTCTCATGTCAAGAGAGGAGTCCGATTAGCTCAATACTCAGAATTACGGGAAAATAAGACAAAAGGAGGCAGTGCCCTCATCTCTCCCCCCGCCTCTTACCAAACACCGTAGTGTGCCTGACAAACGCCACATCTCCCGCGTCTTCTTGCAGACACCTGTGAAATGAGAAAGCCCCAGGAGGGTCAGCACCAAGCTGCCGACCTCGGCCTCCTCCTCATGCCTCCCTGGGATGGGGCCCTGGGGCTCGCCTCCTCCGACGCTTCGGAGCAGCACATCTGGGAAGGCGGCGGAAACCACCTCGGGGTAGATAGTGAGGAAGGATGGCCCAGGCGCCCACCAGCACCCCCCCCACCTCCTACATTAGGGGCTGAAGGGCAAAACGGGTCTTTCTGTATAAAAGGGTCTGAAGCCTCTATGTCCTTGAGCAGGTGGTTCTTTCTCCCAGGACCGAGTGAGCAAATGTGCCCTGGCTGGAGGCCATGAGTCTGCAAAAATGCCTGAGCTCAAGAGGCAGATGTGAGGAGAGAAGCAACACCAGCCTCAGCACGGGGGGCTGGGGGGGCAGGGGGCAGCCGGGCAGAGCTCGCTGTCTCCCCGCTGGCGGAGATGCCCGCGCGGGAAAGGCCCCATCAGCCCAGACGCCCCAGCTGTCCTTCCGGGAGCAAGGGGCCGGTCGTCCCACCACAAGCCCCCTTCAGTCCCTCTGCGGTTAGGGAGGAGGGGGCAGAAGTCAGCAGAGCAACCCAGGCCGTCCCAGCGTGAACAAAGCCAGGGTCTGGGTTCTACGGGGGCAAGGAATGACCACTGTCGGGGTGATGGCTCATGGGCTGGGGTAGAGGCGAGGGGCACGTGGGGGGACCCAGGGGCGGGCCTGGAGGGGCACATGCACTGGACAAAGCCAGTCACCTCTTTGGACTCAGTATCCCCATCTGCCCACCAGTAGGGGAACGAGACCCGCTCTGGGGTCCCGGCCGGGACCAGTGAAAGGGCTTCTCACTCACCTGAAGGCACCAGCGTAGCCGAAGTACGGCTCCCGGGTGGAGCAGGCACACTTATTTTCCCCCGTCCCCGCACACAGGCGACACAGATTGGGGTACTCTTTTCCATCCGCACAGGGCACACAACTGGCAGAGAAGAAATTGGCCGCCGCTGTTGAACACAGAGAAATAGACCACAGAGTGTGAGCCCCTCCGGCCGCAGCTCATCCCACCGCCCAGCGATGAGAGCATGAACTGGAGAGGGGCAGAGAGAGAGAGGGAGACAGAGCCCCATCCTCCACCCCTGCGGGACAGCCTCACCCCTGTGGGACAGCCTCACCCCTGCGGGACAGCCTCATGTGTGAGGTTAGGAGCTCAGACACGCACCGTGGTGACAACAGACTCAGCTGCCGCCTCCCAAGGGCCGCGCGGTGCAGTGGGCACACTGGGGTCCATCACCCATGTTTACAAAGTGGCCTGAGTGTGCAACCCCGCCCAGAGATTGCCCGCGATCCTCCAGCCATCTTACCTTTCTCAAGGGGCTCGGGGGGCCCTGCCCAGTTTAAGAACGGCCGAAGGATCCCCATAGCGATGTTCCACCCGGCCGACCTGCCAAGGCCTGTGTGGCAGGACTTCACGCCTTGTAGTTGGTTCAGCTGGAAGTTGGTTCCCTTCTTTGTGATGGCCACTGCATAATAGTAGCTTTGTGGCTCTGCAAAGGGACAGAGAGAATTGAAAGCTCTTAGCCGAAACCAGAGGGAGAAAAACAGCCCAGCTTGACCTGGCCCTGATGGAAAGGGGAGCCATAGGCCGCCCTTTCCTCGGACCTGCTCTATTTCCCCAGGAGCACACACGTGCCCTCCCCCAGTGGGTCAGCATCGGGCCCAGAGAGCCCAGGGACCCCGTTCCCTGCAAGCTGGATGCTGTCCGAGACCCCACCTCTAGATCGCATCCACTCTGACTGCACAGAGCCCGGGGCCACCCCAGCTTCTGGGTCTCCAGGGAGAACTCACCCGCTTGGGTCCCATAGACCTCAGCTACTACAGGGCGCAGTTTATTGGGGTCCCTTCCTGCCTCGAGCACCAGACCACCATCAAGGGTCACAGCATCTGCCTTGTTTGCCTGAAAGCAAAGAAGCCAGACCAGTTTCAGGAGGGAGCTCACCCTAACCCAGGCAATTGGATTTCAGGAGGTCAGAAAGACCTAGAAGGATCTTCAAAAGACTGGGAGGATCTTCGGAAGGGTCACCTTTGGGTCACGGTCACTCATGTCGTTTGGTGGCACGAGCCAAAGTTCCCCCTTTTGAAGGCAATGGCATCAGCCCAACGGCCTTACCTACCAAGGTTGGCACATTGTCTCTGTCTCTCTCAAAATAAATAAATAAACTAAAAAAAGGAAATGCAAGTTCTAACAAAATGCCTATAATCATTTATAATGATTATAAATTCCCTCTTACTAATAGTCTGTTCATATCATTTTTCATTTATAACCCTATATTACTTACCAAATTGAATTAGTTCTTTATAGAGCATATAGTACATAGTAATCACTTGTCAGAGCTGGTGCATAGTCATTGCGGTGCTTTTTAAATTTTTTGTTTGATATTTTTTTCATTTTTTAATGTTTATTTATTTATTTTGTGGTCAGCACAGAGCCCGACATGGGCTCGAACTCATGAGCGGTGAGATCAGGACCTCAGCCGAAATCAAGAGTCAAATGCTTAATTGACTGAGCTGCTCAGGCCCCCCTGTTTAAACGTTTTTAATGGCTATTGGGGCGCCTGAGTGGCTCAGTCGGTTAAGCGTCTGACTTTGGCTCAGGTCATGATCTCATGGTTTGTGGGTTCGAGCCCCACGTCGGGCTCTGTGCTGACAGCTCAGAGCCTGGAGCCTGCTTTGGATTCTGTATGTCTCTCTCTCTGCTCCTCACCCTTTCTCGCGCTCTTTCTCTCACACACCCACAAAAACAAATAAACATTAAAAACATCTTAATGTTTTTAATGGCTATAAATTAAATTTTTAATATTCATAAATCTGTCAGTTTTCTTCACAATTTAGTACTTTGCTTAAAAGCTACAAGAGTTCTCTTTCTTCTACAGTTCTGCAAACTAACCTGTCTCTGGTTCTTCGATAATACACATACTATTTCTAACCATGTCATCTGTCTCAACTTTGTTTTGACGTGTGGCCCAAAAATCTGGTTTCAAATGGGGCTGTTATTAAAAAGACAGATTTTGGGGCACCTGAGTGGCTCAGTCGGTTGAGCATCTGACTTCAACTCAGGTCATGATCTCACGGTTCGTGGGTTCGAGCCCCGTGTTGGGCTCTGTGCTGACAGCTAGCTCAGAGCCTGGAGCCTGTTTCAGATTCTGTGTCTCCCACTCTCTCTCTGTCCCTCCCCTGCTTGCACTGTCTCTCTCTCTCTCAAAAAATAAATAAAACATAAAAATAAATAAATAAATAAAAATAAAAAGGCAGATTTTGCAACTTTATCACAGATAATCGGTTAAATTGGTTACAATACGGTCTAAGAATCTGCATTTTAAACCAGCGGGGTATACTGGTGCTCTTCTTCTCCAGTCCATAGTTGTAAAATAATAGCCTAAAACATTGTTCAAACTAGTTTTTTTCTCTTAAGGGTTACCCTTGATATTATTAGGAACTTTTACCCAAATTACCCACGCTGTCTAGAGTCCAGTTCATACAGCCATGGCACATGGCAGGCGCAAAGGTTGAGTGACGAGCAAAAATTATTTCAGTAGATCTTATGCCTCAAGAAACGAAAGGAATCTGAAGTTATGCAGAAGTCATGATTCCCTTTGCGCTCCCTTTGGAAATGTGTCGCACAAACATCTTTCCAGAGCCTGGACCCCTAGCCGGCCGGCCCCAGCAAGGCGATATGGGGACTAGAGATCGGCTGAACTTATTTTGCTCAGGGTTTGGTGGTAACAATCTTCTAGAGGTTTTACCTTTCGGAGGAACCCTGACCTTTGCCAGTGTTACAGATTCATTCAGTATCACGGCTCTGTGTTTGCACAGCTGTTCTCAACAATTCACGGTGGGGGGCACCTGGGTGGCTTGGTTGCTTTAACATCTGACTCTTGATTTTGGCTCAGGTCTTAGCTCATCGTTCATGGAATAGAGCCCCACGTCTGGCTTTGCACTGACAGCGCAGAGCCTGCTTGGGATTCTCTCTCTCCCTCTCTCTGCCCCTTCCCTTCTCATGCTCCCTCTCTCTCAGAATAAATAAACACTTTTTTTAAAAAGGAAAAAAATGTGTGTTGCAACCACAGTTTCCCCACACGTGGTGTCTCCACTCTAGAATGTTAATATCTGCTTTCAAAATATCCTGTGTCCAATGAGGAAGGAGTACTCCCAGCCTCCAGGTGCCCGGGAAGAAAAGCAGAGGAAGGAGGGGAACATACATTTTCTATTTTATGCCATGCCATTCCCTTCCATTCAGTTTGGTCCCAGCCAACACATAGTACCGCCTTACCTTGATGGCCTGGATACACTCTTGGCGAGAAGTTTTCCTTGTGCAGGAGAGGGTGGGGCCACCCACTTTTTTCATATTCCGTTGGAATTTGGCGCATTTTGTTGCCTCTGCTTGTGATATGGTGCACCACCGCACACTTTTCCTAGGGGCGCCCAGACACAGGCCTGGGGGGAAAGAAGCGAAGGGGCAAGGGCTCAACCACTGCCCATGGGAGAGACCACTTCACTCTCTGACAGACTTCTCCAGACTCTTCCGTCTCCCTGCTCCTCCTCTTTCCTCGCCATTTGGCCACTAAGTCAGGCCACTCTCCTCAAGTGGAAGTGTCTCGACTGTCTAGTGAGCACTGGCTGGAGGGCTGTGATTCTCCCCAGATGCAAGGAGACAGTCAGGGACTCGGGATTATGTTCCTTCCTGTCACTGACACATTTCCTGCCTCTAAAAAAATGATGATGCTCCTTGGCCTGAGTTTCTGGAGCTCTTCCACCTGCTTTGTCCCACTTGGAGCTGGGAGGTAGGCACGAAAGGGGTTCTTGCTCCCGTTAATGTGGAAACTGGCTCTTGCAGAGCCCGAGAGACTGGCTGTTCAGCAGTGGCAAAATCCAGCCTAGAGTCCGGTCTCTCTAGACTCTTGTGTCTACAAGAATGTCCCCAGCTGATGCCAAGGCAACTTAAACACACCCGACTCCTTGTCAGTAGCTACACCGAGTGGTGTACCAAATGGGTCAATGTGCCTGAGTTACCACCATTCACATCTCTGTATCAGAAAGACTGACTCTCCTACCAAGCCTACCTTGCTGGTAGAATCAGTGCAATTGGGAAGATTTGCTCACGGGTCTTAACCACCACATGGTTGCCTGATAAATGGTGTCTATGAAAACCTTACCCGTTTTTCACCATTACATTAAAAAGGTGAAAGACTGAATGCTCTTTCTGGAAGATCAAGTCTCCACTCTCAGTTTTCCTATTCAACATAATACTGGAGATCCTAGCCACAGTAAAAGAAAATGCAACAGAAGTCATCCAGACCAGAAAGGAAGGAGTAAAACTGTCTTTATTTGCAGATGAAGCAATCCTTTATGCAGAAAATCCTAAGGCATGCACAGAATGCTATAAGAACTAATACACAAATATAACAAGGTCACAGGATTCAAGATCGATATGTAAAGAGCAATTGTATTTTTGCATATAAGCCTTGGATGATCCAAAAACCAAATTAAGAAAATAATTCTATTCACGATAACATTAAAACGATTAACTACTTAGGAAATATTTAACAAAACAATACAAAATTTACACTGAAATTTAAAACTTTGCTGAAGAAATTAAAAATCTAAATAAATGGAGAAGCACTTACATTCATGATTTATAAATTCAATATTGTTAAGATGGTAATTCTCTTTAAATTGATAAAGAGAATCAGCACAAACCCTATCCAAATCCCAGCAGGCTGGGAGGAGGGGGGTGATGTGCAGGAACTGACAAGCAGATTCTACAATTTATGTAAGATAAATAAATCGATGTGAAAAAGCCAAGATAATTCTGTATCATTTATATTTACAATTTAGTTTTGTATAATTTGTATATAATAGTCAAACAATTTTGAAAAAGAACAAATCTCAAGAAATTTTACTTCCTAATTTGGAAACAAACTATAAAGCCAAAGTTACCAAAACAGTGTGATATTAGGATAAAGATAGACTTATAGATCAATGAAACAGAATCCTTATATTTACATTCAATTGATTTTAGACAAGGGCACTAAGACAATTCATTGGCAGAAGGACAGTCTGTTAACAAAGCATGCTAGCACAACATATATCTGCATACAAAAAACAATTAACATAGAGCCCTACCTCACACCATACACAGAAATCAACTCAAAGTGGACCATAGAATTTAGCGTAAGAGATAAAACAATTAAACTTTCAGAAGGAAACACAGGGGGAGGGGCACCTGGGTGGCTCAGGCGGCTGAGCATTCAACTTCAGCTCAGGTCATGATCTCACGGTTCGTGGGTTCAAGCCCCGCATCGGGCTCTGTGCTGACAGCTCAGAGCCAGGAGCCTGCTTCAGATTCTATGTGTCCCTCTCTCTCCGCCCCTCCCCTGCTCATGATCTGTCTCTCTCTGTCTCTCAAAAATAAATAAATGTTAAAAAAATAATAAAAATATTTAATAAAAAAGGAAACACAGGGGGAAACTTTGCAACCTTGGGATAGGCAAAGTTTAATTAGCTATGACACCACAAGTACAGTCCATAAATGAAAAATCTTGAGAAAGTGGCCTATCGAAATTCAAAACTTCTGTGTTTCAAAAGACAGTTAAGAAAATACAGACACAGGGATGCCTGGGGGGCTCAGTCAGTTGAGCATCTAACTCTTGATGTCAGCTCAGGCCATGATCTCACAGTTTGTGAGACTGAGCCCCTAGTATGAGCTCTATGCTGACAGCGTGGAGGTTGCTTGGGATTCTCTCTCTCTCTCTCTCTCTCTCTCTCTCTCTCTCTGCACCCTCCCCACCTTAAACATTTTTTTAAAAAATAGGCAGAAGAAGGGCGCCTGGTGGCTCAGTCAATTAATTGTCTGACTTCAACTTAGGTCATGATCTCATAGTTCATGGGCTCAAGCCCCAAGTCGGGCTCTGTGCTGACAGCTCAGAGCCTGGAGCCTGCTTCATATTCTGTGTCTCCCTCTCTCTCTCTACCCCTCCCCAACTTACACTCTCTCTCTCTCAAAAATAAATAAACATTAAAAAAAATTTTTTTAATTTTTTTAACAGGCAGAAGATATGACATTTCACCAGAGAAGATCTAGGAATAGCTAATGAGCACATGAAAAGATGTTCACCACCATTAGTCTTTAGGGAAGTGCAAATTAAAAACACAATGAGAGATTCCTTTCATACCCACTGGGCATAGTCATAATAACTAAAACAGAGGATAACAAATGTTGGTGAGGATATGAAGAAATGGGACCCCTTATACATTGCTAAGAATGGAAAGTGGTTGGAATCACTTTGGGAAACAGGTTGGCAGCTTCTGAAAATGTTAAACATTTTGACCCAGCAATTCCACATCTAGATATATACTCAAAAGAAAAAAAATCATTCTTCTGCATAGACTCCTGTAGAAATATTCACAGCAGCATTATTCAGCAAAGCCCAAAACTGGAAACAACCTAAAAGTCCAGCCTCTGGTGAATGGATGGCTAGACAAAGTGTGGTACATCCACCCAGCAGAGGATTATTTGGCAGTAAAAAGGAAAGAGCTAGAGATACACACTACAATATGAATGCATCTCATTTATGCTAAAAGAAGGAAGCCAGACACAAGACACCACCTGTTGCATGATTCCACTTGTACATGAAGAGGCACATTTATAAAAGAGAAAGGAATTAGCGATGGGCCTGATGCTGGGGTTGGAATGGAGAATAACTATAAATGGACATGAAGAATCTTATTACGGGAGTAGAAGTGTACTAAAACGATTTTACAGTGATGGTTGTGCCACTTGGTAAAATTCCTAAAAATCATTGGATAGTACACTCGAAATAGGTGAATTTTATGATATGCAAAATATACCTCAATAAACACACACACACCTGATTGCAAAAGCCCCTTTCCCGTTTGGATATGCGTTAGAGTGGAACATTCAGCCCTCTGCTACCTCCTATTTATGAACCATCCCCTGCACAGTCAGACCCACCAAGGTATTTGAGGCTCCCTGAGAGGGTGCGGGGATGGGACCAGCGGCTCCCAGGCTGAGTCAGCAGGGCTCAGGAGCATGCTGCCGCACTCCTCTACTGGCCATTGTCCCAGGAAATCCCAAAGGATGGAATCTATCCCGAGGCCCTCGGGGAGCTGTCCTGCCATAAACATTAACCCAGTCGTATTCAGCCACTTGTGGCCCAGTAGCATTTACTGGATGCCTTCTGTATACACGGCACTGTGCGTCATACAGAGGAACATGTAAGCAGACAGGACAAGATCTCACCCCACATCTGGAGAGAAAAAACTCATGAAAGAGGAAGCTAAGTATGATGAATACTCTAGAAGAGACCAATGCCAGACCAGAAGTGAGGTCCCCAAGACCTAAGCCAGTAATGACGGTGGTGGCATTCCTGGAGGCGAGAGCAATGGACCCCCGATGCACAGCTGAGGCTGCAAGCACGTCTTATTTCAGGTTCTCTACTCAGCACCCCACATCTTCTCTGTCCACTGGGGCTTCCAAGCCTCTATATTGTGAGTCCTGCTAATATCATTTCCAGGTGAGAAAACAGTGTCTTTAGCTAGTGATGTGGTTTGCCCAAGGTCCCATAGCTGATAAGTATCGGGTCTAGGATTTGAACCTACGCAGTCAGACACAAAAACCCTGCCCTTACCACAAGGCTAGCCTGACTCTTTAGGCTGGCTAAGTTAGAGGTGGGCTGCAGTAGAAAGGGGGCTAGTGAAGGATGTGGGGTCAGAGCATGGAAAGCCCTCCAAGCCGGTCCGGGGAAGCCTTACTCCAGAGGGAGGGAGCTCTCTCCTGAAGAGAGTAGAGATTAGGGCTCTGCCTAGAATGGGGACGGGGGTGGACTGAAAGCCGGGAACCAAGTGGAAAAGCACTGGGAATGGAGAAGCAGCAGGAAAAGGGAGCTGGTGTCAGGAATTAGCTTGGTGACAGATGGGACCTGGGGGTGAAGAGGGAAAGCCAAACAGGAGACCATGCTTCAAGGTGGGGGCAGGGCGTGAACAGCGGCAGGAATGGGGAACCCACCGGTAGAGCTCATTTCTTCCCTTGGCAAAGGCTGGACTAGGAGACTAAAGGACCACTGAGGGGTTTACCAAGATCCGCAGTCCAAGCCCCCCAAATATGGGGAGGGGCACCAAATGCACCACAAGCTCATCTCCCCCCTCCCTCCCCAACAGCTGAAGCCACAGTACCCCCACCCCCATGACCACATACTGCCAGAAGCAGGACTGAGACTGGCCCTTCCTGCATCCCCAACCCAGCACCTGAACTGTGTCAGCCACTCAGATGCTGCCCCCATGAATCTGGCTGGAAACTTCTTGAAGGGAAGCATCCTGGGGTTGCTTCTGTGCAGACATGCAGTGTTCTGACCCCAAAGGGCAGGGCTGGGATGGAGCTACCCTTCTCGGCCCACCGGCCTCTGCCAGCCAGGACGCTCTCTGGGTCTCATTTTCCTTTCACGTAAAAAGCCTACAACATTCCTCTGGGTATCAAAGGTCCTGGTGCGATATTAGTGGGACAGGGTCCCGGAGGCCTTTTGCTTTGTGCAGCCCTAGAACTCCGGGATCTGCCTGGAGGAGCTCAGCTCTGGCTCCTCCTCCCTCCCCTGGCAGGTGGGCGGGACCCGGCCCCAAGTCCCCTCCCCACCCCCGCAGCCTCCCACGGTGAGGGCTCTGGGCGCTCGCGCCCACCTGGCGGGGCGCGGGGACGGAAGGGAGCCCATCGGGCGGGCCTCGGAGACAGGGGCGCCCACCCGGCGGGGCGCGGCCCCAGGTCCCTGCACTCACCGAGGGCCCCTAGGAACAGCAGGGCGGGAAAGACTAGCTTCATTCTGGGTTCCTGAGGCGACCGGCGAATGAAAGCTCTGCCACCCGAGCAAGCTCTGCACCCCTTTATCCGGGGCTTGGTGACCTCACCGGGTGTGCCGCGCCCTGTGGCCCAATCGGCACCCCCTATCCTCCCCCCCTAAACCCCCAACTAGTTCCTTGAGGCCAAGAAGGGGGGCGGGGCGGTGAGGGAGAACAGGTGGGTGGGGAGAAGGACCAGTGCCTATGCCGCTTAGCTCCACGAAAGGGGAAACCCAGCCCACAGCCACTGCGCTGCTGGTCCCGCCTGGTTACTGGGATGGTCTTTCCGTCTAGGAGTCCGCAAGCCCCTAGGGAGTCGTGGCCCCTGAGTCTGGTCCTTCGTCTGGTCTCAGCGCCTCCTGGAGGGTTGGACCCAGAGCGGGGATCCTAAGGAGAATGAATATTTGTGATCCTTTGTGATCATTTGTGATCAGAACGGTTGAGACTTGATTTTCTTTAGCAGATGGGTCTAAAGTGCCTGGGAGCGAGTCAGGGCAGGGGTCCCCCACCTTGGCCAGCAGCCAGCCCAGAGCTCTGCAGGGGACCCAGCTGTGTCTGCCTGAGGTCAGCAGCCTGGGACAGCTAGCAGAGGTGACAGACGCTGCCCAGTCTGACCCCGGCTGCCACGGGGTCTCTCCTGGCCCCACCAAGAACACGGTACAGCTCCCAGAAGTCAGAGGAAAGGTCTCAGAGGAGACGGCTGTCCCCTTGCCCCCTCCTTCACCGGTGACAAGGCTGTCCTAACTTGTTTTCTTTTTGTTTTGGTTTGTGGCAGTATGAGGTGGGAGATGGGAACCCCTTGGTTGTATTTTTTTTAGTTTAAATCCAAGTCAGTTAACATGAGGTGCAGTAATGGTTTCAGGAGTAGAATTTAATGATTCATCATTTACATCAACACCCAGTGCTCATCTCAAGTGCCCTCCTTACTGCCCATCACCTCCTAGAGCCCATCCCCCACCCACGCCTTCTCCAGCAACCCTCCGTTTGTTCTCTGTATTTAAGAGTCTCGTGATTTGCCTCCCTCTCCATTTTTAACTTATTTTTCCTTCCCTTCTCCTATGTTCATCTGTTTTGTTTCTTAAATTCTACGTATGAGTGAAATCACGTGCTTGTCTTTCTCTGACTGACTTATTTCCCTTAGCATAAGACACTCTGGTTCCATCCACGTGTTGCAAATGGCAGGATTTCATTCTTGTTGATCGCCGTGTATAGAGATACCGTATCTTCTTTATCCATGGACGTTTGGGCTCTTTCCATATTTGGCTATTGTGGGAACCTCATTTTGATAAGTGTCACATTTTGTCCTCATACATAGCGGACCATATTTCAGGAAGAGGTTTTAAAGTCTAAAGTAGGATTCCGCTAAGTGTATCTTGAAAATACGGTCCCATCATGCACGAGGGCTCACATACAAGGGTCTCCGGGGCAGCACCGCATGGAAGCAACTTAAACGTCCATGTCAGGGGGGTGTCACAGAGTGTGGCATCATGCATGCCGGGGGACACATTCCAGCCTCAGAGAGTTATGGGCCACCCTGTACGTACTAAGGTGAACTTGGCACCAAGAGATATTAGGTGAAGAAGTAAGGTCCCAGTAGTGAGGGAAATCACAGGCCAGCCTTGCCAAGACCTTATTCTGAAGTCTCCTCCTCCGGGGAAGTTGGCTTGGACTGTTGGCTTACGTGTACACCGAGGATTTCCTGGAGCAGCTGGGCAGCAGCTGGGGGGCAGCACAGTGAAGGGTGGGCATGCCGCAGGCTCCGGCCATGAAGAGGCAGACCTGGACCAAGTCCTTGAGACCCTCAAGGAAGCCGCGGGGCACCTCTGTCCCAGGTGTGGAGCCTGGCAAGACCCAGCCTAAGGTCTGATCAGGCTCCCTGCTTACCAGACTCAAGAGTGGGGTCTGGGGTTCAGCACTAGAATCAACACCTGGGTTTGGGGGTGACAGATCCAGGGTCTCCTGTTGTTTGGAAACATAGTGTCACAACATGGAAAGTTGCTTTCATCAATAATTGCAATGAGCCATTTCAAAATTAGTGAAGAAATACACAGTTGACTAATTCTCCAGAGTGCCGAAGCATCTTTGAACCTCAATTAGCAGCTCGGCTCTGCCTTTCCATGATTATAAAAGAATGAAGAAATGTCACAAGCCATGTGTCTGTCTCTGATCGCAAATTTTAAAAATGATGGATTATGATATCAGAACCTCTTGACCCTCTTATGTCTGCTCCAGCACTGGGAGGGACACGGAGACCCTGGGGCCACCACCAACAGGCTGAGCTTCAGGGGTGCCCCGGAAACAGGACTGGGATCAGTTAGGCCACAGGGCGGACTGTTTTTGTGCCGTGTCCGAAGGGAATGGCCCAACCCCAGGCCAGGCATGTTCTTGGCTAGACACACCCAGACCAGCCCTCCATCTGCAGGGGATGCTGATGTAAGGGTGGGATCTATCCGAAAGACGATGAGGTTCAACTGATCTATTATCAACATTGATGCATGCGTGCCAGAACTGGTGAGTTCCAGGAGGGACACGGAGAAGAGGGGTCTGTCCTTGCCTTCAGGAGCCCACAGTACAGTCAAAGGATGGGGGGCAGGCACAGGTACCTGGAAAAATCAAGACAGCATAAACAAAGTGAGGGTGGGGACCACCTGGGTGACTCAGTCAGTCGAGCGTCTGACTTTGGTTCAGGACATGTCCTCAAGGTTTGCAAGTTCGAGCGCCATGTCAGGCTCTGAGCCTGCTTCGGATTCTGTGTCTCCCTCTCTCTCTCACTCCCTGCCCCTTACCCGCTCGTGCTCTGTCTCTCTAAAATAAATAAGGATTTTTTTTAATGAAAAAAAAAAGTGAGGGTGGGAGGCGACAGGACCGACCAGTTCCCATCATGAGGGTTCCAGAAGAATTCGAGGAAGAACAGTTGACCTGGGTACCTGGAAGAAGGGCAGCATTTCTACAAGGAGAATATTCAGGTGGGGGGAACAGCCAAGTAAAGGCTTGGGCGCATGAGAACTCCGTGACCAATTACCCGAGCATGAGGAACAACAGAAGACCACTCGGGCTTTCTGTCCCGGAACTCTTCTTGGAAGAAGGATTAACAAAGTCACCTCCTCTATCCTGAGCACCACACCAGGTGTCTGTCTGCCTCTGAACCGCTCCTCTAACGGGTCCTGTGGGTACTGAAATTCAGTGCATTTGAAATGAAACTCACCCACCCCCTCCAGCCCTGTATCTCCTCTCGGATTTCCTACCACCTTCCACCAAACCCTCCAAACAAAAAGCCTCAGAGTGGTCTTCAAATCCTCTGACCAGCCAGCCCTGTATGTGTGACAGACAGCTGATGGTCAACGTTGGTTGAAGGAATGCATGAATGAATGGGGAAGAGGGTGACCGATCCTGTTCGTAATACGTCAAGTCTGAAAGACACTGAGGCCCGGAGCTGGCTATGCCAGGGCCTCCCCAGAGCCTGCAAGAAAGCAGGGGACAGGTTTCCCAATGCTGAGACTGTGGCATGGCGTGAAAATAAGAAGTGTGAAGAAGGGTGGCAGTTGTAAGAACCGCCGTGCACTGGCGGGAGCTGGTGTTCGGCAGGAGGGCCAGGGGAGCCAACTAACATGTCCCACATCCTCGCTCCCTCTCCACCCCTGAAGTTCACACGGGGACCCTTGGCAGGGACAGATGGGCACAAGGTAAGCCCTCCCCAGAGGCATGCCGTAAGCCCCGCACCCTGCCCTCTGTGAGTCCTCCAGCTTCAAACCCCAAGAAGAGCTCTGGGAAGAATGGGTAGATCTGGGCAGAACCCATTCTAGATAGAATAGACGAGAGGAAAGGAGTTCTTGAGATATCTATTCACACCAGGGCCCCAGCCTGGCCAACAGGAGATCCCAACCAGGGATCCTGCTGCTGCCAATGTGTGAGGTTACCGGCTGGGTAGAGAGCCACTTGTTAAATAGTTAGGAATTTCGTGGCAGGTTGTTGGACCATTGGTAGCTTGAAATCATTCATGGTGAGAGTCTTTACACCATGGACACTAGCAAACGCCATGAAGCAGGGCATTTTCCCTCCCGGAGAGCCAGGGTCTGTCACTGCTTGGCAGCATGCAGTGCCCACGTTAGCGTGGGTATCTGGGGCTGGTGTGCCATCCCAGGAGAGAGACAAGGTAATAACCCAAAGCCCTGAGTCTCCCCTGAGGCCCACAACCAGTCTGTCACCCTCAAGGGCCCAGAACTCCCTGAGAGCTCAGGATGGGGAGGCGAGATCCAGGAATATCCTTAGCTCTTGAACTCAGCAAGATGGAAAACCCACAGATGAAGAGCCCCTTCCATGGAGCAGGCTCTCTCCAGCCCCTTCCACACATCAGCCGGGGCGTTTGGTCTGTATCTGAAGCACCAAGACCTGCCTCCTTGGGCCTGCTTTCCAAACAGGGCGGATCAGGCAAAGCAGCTTGCCCCCGGTCACTCAGCTGGTTAGATCTAGAAACCCGCCATGGACCCCTGATCCTTATCCAGCGATCCTTTATTGTTATCGATTGTTCCTTTGCTGACCCCCCCTGAAAGGAGAGCAGAAAGTGAGCAAAACTGAGGATGAGGTGGACAGAGAGCCCCCTGCTCGTTGGCCCGTGTGATGGTCATGATTTTCAGGTCGCTTGGCCCCAAGCTGGCCCCCTGCATAGAGCCGAAGGCCCTGGAGACTCTTTGGGCCTGTCCATGGGTGGTGGGGGCTGCTATGGGGAGAGAGCCGAGCTGAAGGGTGGCGGGCAGTAAAATGGTGGCTTTATTAACTAATATGTCTTGTTGCCAAACGTTACCTAATTTACGAAGAACCCACGAAGACAAAGAGCTTCTATCTTATTGGACAGCGCTCTTCCTCCTTCTCCTCCTCACCTAGCTCCCTTGTAATCAGAACCCTCTGCCCCCTCTGGACCCTCCCCTCACAAGGCCAGCACCCCCACAGACCTGTTGAGTGACCCTGCATCATCCTATCCGATGGTCCAAGGGGCAGCTTTTCCAGTTGCAGATTTCAATTCTCCTGGCCAGAATAGAACCCCATGTCCCTGGCAGACATCCCAACTCCATGAACACCTCATCACTGTATCCACGGAGATGAGAATGTGCAGCAGGGCCAGGCCCGGGGAAAGTCTTCCTGGAAGGTGCCAGCCAAGGGCAGCCTGGAAGGTGGCAGGGGCTGGCCCAGGGCCAACCATGCAAATTTCTTCCCAGAAGGAATGAGGTCCTTGCCAGAGAAACCCCCCCACCCCAGGCAAGAGGCACCTGAGCCTGGGGTCACTGCTGCCGCCTGTCCCAGAGGGCAGTATTCTGGGGGACAGGGGGCTTGACCCATGGCCCTTGGCGTCTGCAGCTTAGCTGGCCGGCGGCCTCCAGTCTGCTGTGTGCAACTCGTGGGACAGAGGTGGTGAGCCATCCCTGAGCAGGAGCTTGAGTGGGTGCTCAGAGGAGCAAGGAGCCCCTGTTTGCCTTCACCCGCCGGGCACTGCTCCTCCCCAGCTCCCCGAGGCCGGGAATGGTCAGCCCATCTGCTCCGAGTAGACTTCTCTGCATCCCCTCATTCATTTCTCTACTGGACGGCCTCACGGGCCAGCGGGCACAGGGGACACACGGTTAGAAACACGGGAGATTGGGTTGGAACCTGCTCCACTCTAAATAGCCACCTGGATCCATGCTAGTCTTTTAACCTGTCTAAACCTCAGTTTCCCAAGTGGGCAGAGTTGAAATCCGATGTTTGAGATGCTTACGAAATGCTCAGCAGACACTCACGAGCCCCGATGAGTGGGCTTCGGCTGGGCACAAGCATCCCGGGGGTGGGAGCAGGTAGGCGGGGAAGGCGCTCCCGAAGCAGGGACCAGGGCAGAGCCATTCTTCCCACGTGCCCCTCCTTCTACCAGAGCATATGGCTGCCCAAAGCTGCCCGCGTTTTCTCAAGCGTCGGTCTTACCCCGTCCTGCTCCCCAGCCCTTTCTCCGCGCCTCTGCCTCTTCCCCTCTCTGCTGCACACCCTGGCTCAGCCTCCTTCTGTCACCGTGATTGTAGCACTGACCCTCCTGCCTGTACCTGCCCCCTGACCCGAGCTCTGGGAGGAAAGGGCTCCAGCTGACCCGTCTCTGGATCCTCAAGGTCAAAAGTGAGCTCACAGCCTGGCCCAGCGGAGAGCCTCACTGAGGGAATCATTCACTGGGTGTGGAGAGAGGCAGGTGGAGAGGCCGAAATCCCCACCCCCAAAATCCTGTGATTACAAGTCTAACTGACAGCACCCTTCTCGTCCTCACGGAGGTGGGAAGGCACTGGCCCTTGAGGGTGACTAGGGCGCTGAGCTCCAGTGCGGCGGGTGTGGGAGCGGCCGCCCAACTTTCTTTTTCCCCAGTCCGTGCCCTGCAGAAACCTCCCAGCAGGTGGGACATTCTGGTCTTGCCCCTGGCCTGCCTTCCACAGCATCTGGTGTCCTGAGCAGCCTCAGTGTGAGGACAGCACCTGAGGGAAGGGGGGAGGTGATGGGAAAAGCCGGAGGAGAGAGTCCTCCACCGCACCCAGCCCCCAGCCCCCTCTCTTACAGGGGAGCTAGGACCCCTTCTACTGAAAGCCCTCTTCCCTCCCCTACAACCCGCACCAGCTTCGAAAAGCAAGGCGAGGGAGCACCACGAGGGCACCGAGGAAATAGCAGACATGAGCTGAGGGGACTGGAGGCAAGGGGACCAGAGCCCCCCAAACTCTAATGCGTCTCCCCCGTTCCAGGCCAGAGCTTCAGTCATCTTTAGGAGCTAGTTTCCAGCCAAAAGCCTATTGGCATGTCCAGGGGGGACTTGGTAGCCTCTCTCTAGCTCCTTCTGAGTGCTCTCTTCTCCAGGGACAGCCGCCCTTCCCATCCCCCCACCTCCCTCCCAGCTCCCGATTTAGTCCCCTTCCTCCCTGGCGCCCACCTACTCTCGTTCAGCTGAAACCAGAGAGAAAGCTCCCAGGAACCCAGCTCCCTATAGGGGGTGCCTGCACGTGAGCGCTGGCTCTCAGTCCTACAAGTGTGTGTTATCACTGAACTTGCACTCTCCCAAGGTTGCAGAGAGCCCTGGCCGGGTTCTCTCCAGGGCACCCTATCTGCTCGTCCTTAACTTCCTGTGTGCTCATGTGGAGTGAGAGGAAGGGCAGAGAGGGGGAGCAAGATGCCCCCTTTTCCGGATCCACTGAGCAGGTCTTGATCACAAGCAACATCTCCCTCCATAAAATATTAACTTCCAGAGAAATCCATCTGGGAAAAGACCGAGTTCAGCCCCCTGTTTGGCCCTCTTGAAGAGAGCTGAAACCATCCCCCCATCCCAGCTGTGTGGTGTTCGAGGGAGGACTGGGGGAGCCTGGGGATGGGGGCAGGGGTACCGGGGAGCAAGGCTGTGACCAATAATGTGGTTGCCCAACGTTGCCTCATTTGTAAAGGAAACTCAGCAATCAAAGAGCTTCTCTCTGCTCATCCTTCCTGCTGCTTCTCTTCCTTCCTCTCTGGAACTCCAGCCCCCTTACAGCTTTCTCTTCCCCCCAGTCTGGCAGGGCTGGGCCCGGCTCCCAATGTCTCTAGATCCCTACTTGGGTGCATTTTCAGATTCCCCCTCTCCTTCACTCGCTCGGTGCCATCCGCTGTCCAAATGCACCCAGCCTTCCTTCGTCCTGCCTCTCATGCCCATGTGTCCCTTTGCATTCTGTGGTCAGGAGATGGCCCTGGGCTCCTGCCTCAGCTCTGATCACCCACCTGCCTCTCTCGACCCCAAAGAACTCTCTGGAAACCACAGAGCTGACTGCGGTTCCATGGCTTCTTTCTTTGCCCCTCCACTCTTCTCTCTATGCTCTTTCCCCCGAGGAATCTCATCCCCCATCCTCCTTAGGGTTGAACTACGCTCTCTTGCTGGGGGCCATCTGAAATCACCAGCAGAGTGAAAATTCCTGCTGAGGGGACGGCAAGTTTGCACGGTGTCTTGCCACCAGGCAGCGACCAGTACCTACCCTCTTATAACTTTCATTTCTGCTGGGGCACCAAACCTCGGAGTGCTTTGCCGATTAGTGTCAGGAGCGGTCTGTCCCCCTGCCCTGTCCCTGAGGTGTGATTGCACTTGGTCAGGGAAAGGATGAGTAAACTAGATACACCCTAATGCAATTAAGGCAAGCAACATACAATTTTCCTCCTAGCTGAGCAATTAACTGATAACTCACTACTTTCTAGGCCTGGACGTCGTTGCAAAAGTCACTACTGTGATAAATGTCAAAAATATATCATTCGTCTTTGGGACTGTGAGAGTAGACATTTGGTCTCCTGGGAATCCTGTTTTTCTGGGAACTTTCTCTTAGAGCTATAAACAGCCTAATGACCCTTACTCATAAAAAACTGACCTTTACCGGGGGCGCCTAGGTGGCTCAGTCAGTTAAGCATCCGACTTCGGCTCAGGTTGTGATCTCACAGTTCGTGAGTTCGAGCCCCGCATCAGGTTCTGTGCTGACAGCTCAGAGCCTGGAGCCTGCTTCAGAGTCTGTATCTCCCTATCTCTCTGCCCCTCCCCTGCTCGTACTGCCTTTCTCTGTCTCTCAAAAATAAATAAAAAACATTTAAAAATTTAAGAAAAAACTGACCTTTACTAAACAATGCTGTTTGCTTCAAGGTTAAAGGTCACTTTCTTTTTTTTTTTTAACTTTTTTTAACATTTATTTATTTTTGAGAGACAGAGAGAGGCAGATCATGAGTGGGGGAGAGCCAGAGAGAGAGGGACACACAGAATCCAAAGCAGGCTCCAGGCTCTGAGCTGTCAGCACAGAGCCCGATGCGGGGCTTAAACCCACGAACTGTGAGATCATGACCTGAGCCGAAGTCGGCCGCTCAACCGACTGAGCCACCCAGGCGCCCCAAAGGTCACTTTCTTAAGGCTATACCTGAGGTTTTGTATATCTTGGTCTTATGCATCCTATGGAAAAAATGTACACTTAAAAAATACCTGCCCTTCCTATACAATAGCATGAGTGTCTGTAGCTAAGTTTTTTTACGACTACTAAGATTAGAATTTTAACTTCTGAGAATCCATGTTCTGGAAAGTTGTAAAAATTATCTATGAGAAATCATTTACTAAACACATGCTGCTCTTTCTTCTGCTCCTTGTACTTTTCACTATGAATAAAGCCAAAGAATCAGACAGAGCAGAGATGCCTGCCTGGTGACCAGAAAGAAACTCCGGGCTCTCTCTCTCTCTCATGCTGACACCGTCCATCCTTCAGGGAACCCTGGACCTGCGGGAGCTGGACTCCAGCACTCTCTGTGCTGAACACTCCCAGGATGGCACTGCCCACCCAGAGCTCACGTCTCCCCTGTGGAGGTGTGCTCAACCATGAGCCGGGCAGCTTAGCCTGGGGGTCCCAGCAGCACCTCAAACCAGCATGTCCACCTTGCAGTTCTGGATTGAGATGAAGTCAACACACCTCTCCCTACCCCTCCCAAGTACAGCTTAAGACCCCTGGGGACGATAGCTCTCGTTGCTCAAAACAACACAAATTTATCATCCTGAAGTTCTAAAGAGAGAGGTTCAGATCACCCTCAGTGAGGAGGGGGCAGGTAGGACTGGGGAAGAGTGGGAGCTGCTTTCCCACAATCTCCCTCTTGAAGCTGAACCAAGCATCGTGTCCCCTGTGCTTGACCCAGGACATCTGTCTATATGATCCCTTGTTCCATCCTGTTATCTGTCTGTAACTTTCTGTTGCTCCCTCCTTCTCTCTCTGTTATGACTTCTAGCTCTTTCTCCATCTTCAGATCTCTCTCTGCCTTGTCCTCTCACTGCATCTCTCTGTCTCACGTCATCCCTGCCCCCTTCCCTTAGCTCCACAGCCCCACGCACTCTCCTTGGCACTTTCTGTCTCCCAGCCCGCTGCCTCTTGGCGCTCAGGTCCTGCCTCTGCTCTACAACATCTTCTCCCTCCCACTTGCACTTCCCCAGGCTACTGGGAAAGTTTTCCTGGAACACTTGTGGCCACTTGGTCTCTTCCCCAAGAGCCGAAGGTCACTGTATTGGTGACTAAAGACAAGTGACATGCTTTTCCCAGCAGCAGGCAATGGTAGGGGCCATGAATAGTGCCAGGGACTGGGTACAAGTGAGTCCAAGTGAGTACAGGCCCAGGTGGTTCTTAACCACCATTCCCTGGTCACTGGGAAAGTGACACCTTGTCTGGAAAGCAGCAGCAAGATGCAAGATGGATGCCAGAGGGCCACTGTGAGGCTATACAGGCAGAAGATGACTTGTAGAATGAGGAAGTGGTTGGCAAGAAGATGGGGACCTGGTAGATGAAGCAGAACCTGATGGCTGTTTGGAAATGGAGGAAAGAGTCAGGGAAGTGAGCAATTTCCAGGATATTTGGAAATATTTTGGCTTGAGGTTGCTCCCATGAAATAAGCTGGCCAAAAAATCAGACACTTTCAGAGCTGAATGGTTCCCTTGATACCATTTTAAAAATGGAGTCTCTGAGCACAGAAGGGGCACATGGCATTCCCAGACCTGCCGGGTAGGGCGAGGTGGACTCTGGCCTCCTGACCTCTTGTGCTTGGTGGAGAGAGGAGAGTGGGAAGAGGCAGGGTTCTCTTCAATCGAAGACATCTTCACAGAGCATTTGTTCTGGGCCAGGCCCTTGTCAAGCGCTGTAGGTGATCAACACGCACCAGACTTGACCCCTGCCCCCAAGGACAACAGACAAGAGAGGCACTGGGGCAGCTCTGGAGGAGGCCAGGAAAGCCCTCCCCCTCCCCGACCCTGGCATCTTCCAGCAACCTCCACGAGATGGGCCGGGTTAGAAGCAAGTAACTGAGGGAGAGGTTCTAGGGACCAGGAATTGTGGGGCCTTGCAGGCTACTGGAAGAACTTTTGCATTCACCCTAGGGAAGGGAGGAGCCATTGGGGGAGCTTAAAAGAGACTAAGAGGAAGGGGCAGGAGGGGAGCAGACGGACAATTGTGGGGGCTCAGCAACAATCCATGAGAGAGACATGACAGCTTGGCCTGGGTGCAGCGGTGGGGAAGTAACGGCATGGGTTGAATTCTAGATGTGCTTTAAAGGTGGGCAACGCGGGGTTTGCTTATGTGACCAGGGGCTGTGGGGGTGTGAGCAACAGGAGAAAGGGATCCTGTGAGAGTGCCTGGCCAGAGGAGCTACAAGAATGGATTCGCATTGCTGAGAATGGGAAGACTGGAGAAAGCAGTCAGGCCTGGTAGACCAGAAGTTCCATTCTGCACGCCGTCAGTAGGATGGACCCTCAGGCCCCCAGGTGGGTGGTGATGGAAAAAGCCCCTGACACACTCCCACCCAGAGCGACTCTGGCCCTATAGGAGTCAAAGGCAGAAGTCTGGCATTTTATTTAAAATTTATTTTGGAGCATGGGTCCATTTTCTCCCCCAGGATAATGCTGATGTCTAGTGACACAAAATACTGTTTCTGGCTCCAGGGCATAATGGCCATGGGTCGTTCTCACGTGCTGGGAGGCTGGGGCTCCGCGGCTTTCCTGACCCCTCCCTCAAGCCCTACTCTGATCTCTGTGCCCCCCGCCCCTCCTGTGTCTACAGCAGTGGGGCATAGACAAGCTCTCATTCCAGCCTTTGGCTCATCTCACTGTGTCATGGACTTTGGTTCCTTCCTTGCATAGGAACGCAGGAGGAGGCTGAAGCTTTTCTGTGGACGGTCCCATCAAACGCAGAGCCTGCATCTTCCGGTCTCACATCTAAAGTTCATTCGTGATTGATAGTTGACCCCACCATGGCCTCTGCATGAAAGAAAGAGCAGGAAATGTCCACCGCGGCCACGAGAACAACGGGCACATTCATAAGCCTCAAGGGCTTGTGTGCACTGGGGGACAATGTTTATTCATTATTTATGGGCCACTCGGTGCTGCCCACAGATGTCAGGGCGCAAAATAATTTATTGAGGTTGGCACTGAGCAGTGATACATAAGACGTGAGCATTGAACCCTCAAGAGAAACCTTGATAAGGGACCAGTTTCCTCAAGCTAGGCTCCTGCCCCAGGCACAGCCCAGTTCAGGCTTCCTTCCAGGTGGGCAGTGCGGCTGATGCATGAAGGACAAGAGACCTGGGCAGCAGGGACGCATCCACCAGCGCAAGTGCCCCCAGCTCGCTTCCCCAGCTCTTGCTCACGGGAGAACGCCCACCACCTGTCCCCAGTGCTCCCGGGCTGTCCTCGCCCTGCGCCTGGTGCCTCTGCGGCCCGCTGGAACCTTCGGGGCCATCGAGCGCACCCCTCCCCAGAAAGCCGAGTGGCCATGCCTGCAATCCCACTTCCAACAGTGGCCCCTACGGAAGTAGTATTTGCTTATGGAATCTTTTGCCAATAATTATCAACCAGCCCTAGGTCAGCTTGTTTGCTCAGCCCTAGCCTTAGTTTCTAGGAAACTGTGGGTCCTGAGATAGGAGTACAAAGCACAGCTGAATTTTGTTGTCAAAAGCCCACCAACAGACCCAGAAATTGCCCTAACCGCTTTGGAGAAGGATTTGGCAGACAGGACACGCCCTCTGCTCAGGCTGATCGGGGCTTCACCATAACTGTTGCTGGGAGTTTGGCTCCAACAGAATTATCTGGGAGCTACTATTTTTGTTTGTGTTAAAATGTAACAACGAAGGAGAAACAGCACTGAACGTCACTCATTCATCAGTGATGGAAGCAGCTGACTTCTTTCCTGAATCAGATCATAGTTTTCTGAAACTGGAGAAATACGGCCTCAGTTTTTCTGTGCCATTGACAAGGTCACCGCTGCAGAGGTGGCACCCTCCTGCGCTTAAGCAGCGTTACCAACATTTTCTCTGTCACTTCCTTTAGTCTAACTCTAGGCCATCGACCAAACAATACGTCTAAGCCTTGATCCGTAACATTGGCCTGATTTCCGAGGTGTAAAGCCTCCCAGTGGCTTATTTCATGCCCCGAACGTGGATGGTTACCACTGAATTGGGGTCTGGAAAGAGATAAGTACCGTCACGGGATACGGCACAGGTAGAATGGGCGTGAGCAACCTCAAGAGCCCCAGGAATGCAAGGGAAGGAAGGTGAGAATGGGGCAAAATCTGGCGAATTCCTGACAGTCTACCAGCAGGCTCTCATGAGCCAGGAGGGGCCAGGTCCGACCCAGCACCGTCTATGCGCAGGGAGCTACTTTCCCAGAGCTACGCCGGACAGAAACGAGCTTGGGGTTGCCCCCAAAGCATCACAGGAGTGTGAGCGTGCGTCAGAGCGTCCCCCCAACATCCAACGTGTCCATGAGTGATAGATAGACTAATGACACACACACGGTGAATAAATAAGCAAAATAAATAATAATACCGTAAACTAAGCCCGGAAAATGAGCCCGTGGCTGCCACCTGCCACAGCACAGCCGAATCCCACAAACACAGAGCTGAGCAAAGAGAGGGGACACAAAGGAGCACTGTCACCTTACTGCAGTTCTACCAGGCTCAAGATCGGGTCAAGTCAGCCTTTGATGTCACAAGATAGAAGAATGGTGGGGGCGTCTGGGTGGCTCAGTCAGTTAAGCAGCCAACTTCAGCTCACGTCGTGATCTCGTGGTTTGTGAGTTCAAGCCCTGCATCGGGCTCTGTGCTGACAACTCAGAGCCTAGAGCCTGCTTCAGATTCTGTGTTACCCCTCTCTGCCCTGCCTCCACTAACTCTCTCTCTCTCTCTCTCTCTCTCTCTCTCTCTCAAAAATAAATATTAAGAAAAAAGAAGAGTGGTGACTTTGCAGGAAAGTAATTGATGGGGACAGAGGTGGCTTTTGGGGGACTGGTAACACGGGGTACTTGGGTGGTGATCACGTGAAGGGATTCATGTTGTGATCACTCATCTAGCTGTACAAATATTAATGATGCACTTTTCTAGACATTGTTATACATAAATAAAAGCTTATTTTTTTTAATTTTTTAAAATGTTTTTTATTTATTTTTGAGAGACAGAGAGAGAGCGCACGAGCAGGGGAGGCTCAGAGAGACAGGGAGGTACAGTATCCAAAGCAGGATCCAGGCTCTGAGCTAGCTGCCAGCACAGAGCCTGATGCGGGGCTCGAACCCACGAACTGTGAGATCATGACCTGAGCCGAAGCCGGACGCTTAACTGACTGAGCCAGGCAGGCGCCCCTAAAAGCTTATTTTTAAAAGCCGCCAGCGTGAAGGCATAAGCATGGCTGCAAGCCCGGGCGCAGCCTCCTTGGCGCCCCCACAGGGGCTGCCCTGCTCCAGACGAGTCAGAAATGCTCCTCCAAGGGCCCTCTAAAGATGGCAGAACCAAGCTTTTCCTGAAAAATGCCCCTCTCCCTCCAATGTCAGTGCCTGAAGAGAGAAGGGAGGGGTGGGAGAGTGGGGAGAAATACTTGTAGATGCACAGAAGTTACGGTTGCCCAAGTCACAGTGGGATGGGTGCTTGAGCTGGGGCATGGGCTCTGGGGAAGGGAGGGAGGAAGGGAAGGAAGAAGGAACGAACATAGGAACGAAGGAAGGAAGAAGGGAGGGAGGGAAGGGAAGAAGGAAGGCGGAAGGAAGAAGGAAGGAAGGAGCGAAGGAAAGAGAGAGAGGGAGAAGAACCAAGCTATTCGGCAGACCCTGGCGAGCTCCTGAGCACAGCGCCGGGCACTGTTCTGGACACTGTGTGGACACTACTCCTTGGATCCTCGGCTGCCCCTGTGTGGTAGATCCTGCCATCACTCTGCCCATCTCACAGATGAGGAGGTTGAGGCTTGGAAATGAGGAGAAGCTGAAATGTCCCCCAGGCAACTGCAAGACCATACCCCACCCCTACTCCCCTAGAAAACTGAATGTCCCTGCTGGGAAGGGAGTGCCAAGAAGGGCCCGAAATGTTATGCCCCAGAATGTTCTGCCAATGTCCGCCTTCCTCCCACAATGGCACTGAGCTCTAATGATCTGGGGCCTCCAGCATATTGTTGTTGATCAAGATTAACTGTGGTTGATGAAGCAGGGACTTCAAAGGGGCCCTCGGGAGGAATAAGGAAACATCCAGTCAAATGTCCCCAGCTGGTGCTGACACCTGTTCCCAGTCAGGGCTGATCCCTGAGGGCGCAATCTCATCTCACACCCCCACCCCAGCCCACCTCCTGGAGCAGGGCAAGAGCTGCACCTTAGGGCAGAGAGGACAAGCCTTCCACACGCTTGGGGGCTGCTGAGTGGGCTCCAGACTGGACAGAGTCACCATGACCTCTGAGTCTGTCCCCGGAGGCCATGCTTTCTCCCAGGCCAGCCTCCTGCTCTCCTGAGCCCCAGCCAACTCCAGGAGGAACATGCCTTCTTCCTTTCATTGTGGGCTCAGTTCTGAGTCAGGTCAGACCTCAATCTGGGCCCCAGCGGGAGTTTCAGGGAGCAGGGAAGACGGAAGCTCCGGGGTACAAGCTGGTTGAGCCAGAGGCATGGGCTCAGAAGGTGACGACAAGTTGGGCGGGGCTGCAGGCTTTGTTCTCCCAGGTTCCAGGGTCCCATGGTGTTCTGGGCCCCGACTGGCCCACCCTGCCCTGGGCTTCCTGCTGGGGAGCAGGAATGAGCAGGAATGGGGTGCTGGGGCAAGGAAGGAGACCTGGTGGGAAAGAGGGAGTTCTTCCGTGCAGGATGTGCACCCACAGTCCCGTGACAGCCGCTGGTGGCTATGGAGGACCGTTGCCTGCTTCATGTCAATCACAGAGACACTGAGGTCACAGGCGAGGCTGTGCGGGGGCTTCCAAGGACCCAACACGGCTCCTAGGGAGAGTCACGGGGCCTTCTAGAGAAGAGGTCGTAGGCAGTGCCCACAGCCTCGAAGGCTCTCCAGCCACTCCCTTCCTCTGATTTTACAGACACCTCCCCCCCCTTACTGGCTGGCTCCTTCATGCCCATGGGTGTTGGCAGTCACACCCTTAAACTGGTTATTCAAACATCTTCTTCCTCAAAAGGTGAGAGTTCATAGCGGTCAAGCTGGGAGTTTATTGCACAGTAACTGTGGCCACTATTGGCTAGGAGCAGAAACAAAGGGTCGGTCAGGTTGGCTGTTGACCCAACCCTTTGTTGCGGGGGCCGGGGTCAAGGTGTGTGCTGTGGCCACTGGGTGAGGACCTTCCCTTCTGACTGCGTGTGAGGGGGGCTCAGGTCCACACTGTGGGCTCTTTTCTCGGAGGAGGAGGAAGCTGGGAGGCATGGGCATGACCACGACAGGTCAGCCACCCTCCATGACGGCCACTCTCCACACAAAGGCTCAGGAAGGAACTCAGAAGAGAAGGTGTTCCAGAGAACTGTCGGGCAGCTCTGGAGGGCATCTGCGGCCCCGGGGGGGGGGGGGGGGGGGGGGGGGGGGGGGGGGGGGGGGGGGGGGGGGGGGGGGGGGGGGGGGGGGGGGGGGGGGGGGGGGGGGGGGGGGGGGGGGGGGGGCGGGGCAGGGCAGGGCGAGACAGAAAGGACAGGAGTGACAGGAGAGTGCACAGGTGTGTTCCTTCTGGGAAAGGAGGCCGCAGTTTCGAGAAGGAACGGAGTGTCTGTGCCCAGAAACTCTGCTTTCCCTCGGGCCACACTAGACCCCGACCCCCGGCAGGAACAAGGAAGCTCTAGGGAATTCCTGCCTCCTGGCCCATAGCAGTGCCCTCGTGGGCTACGTGGCAGGAAGACCCAAGGCAGAAATGCTGCCAAGGGTGGGGAGAAACGATCTCAGCCAGGGCAGTCACCCAGAGCCTGATTGATGGAAGCCAGCCACAGGGTGAATGTCTGCCTTCAGCTTCTGTCGGTGCACCTGGCCCTACAGGAGTGGCATTTCCAGTTTACCAGTTTGAACCTCAGTTTTCTCATCTCTAAAATGGGAACGATAATGTCCATGGTGGTGGTGACAATTGGATGACTTATAAGAAGCTTAACATGGTATCTGGCCCACTGAGGAAATCCTGTCCTGTCTGCACCAAAGCTACATGCCGCTATGGTTACCACCACTGGGTATATGAATGAATGAATGAATGAATCAATCAATCAATCAATCAATGAACAAATGAATGAGTGATGAATCAATGAATCAATGAATGAACGAATGAATGATGAATGAATCAATGAACCAATCAATCAATGAGCAGATGAATGGATGAATGAGTGAGTGAATGAGTGAAAGGAGGCCGGAAGGAAAGGCAACAAGGAGGAAAAGGTAGATACCAGGAATGCCGACCAATACCAACTCCACTTCCAAATTCCTCAGAGCCTCCCTGGGAGCGTCCAGGCTGAGCCAGGGCTGTTCCCCACCCTGAGCCCTCCCTCCACCACACCTCACCCAGAGGGCCTGTCAAAGGCCTGCAAACGTTGCTGAACTTTCCAGGTGCAAAAGTGCTTGAAGTTCTGGAAGCCTCAGTGCACGTTTCTTGGTCTCTGTCGTGGCCCCACAGGGACCCCAGAGGGATGAGAGCTTGAGGGACGAGGTCTGGGAGGGGTCTGGTCGGCTTTGTGGAAGTATTCTGTAACTGTGCCGTCTCTCTCTCTCTCCCTCTCCTTTTCACCCCTCCTCCCCTCTCCTCTCCCTCTCCCTTTCTCTCTCCGATAGATCAGACACCCTTCCCAGAAGGCGAGAGCTGTAGGCCCCAGAAGCCAGGACTGCCCCCACTCCCAGGAAGGGCGGCCACAACTTGTCTCTAGAAGGACAAACAGAAGCCCTGTTTGCAGTGCCCTCAGCAGAGGGGCTGGAGGCTCAGGCAGCCAGGGTTCAGGAAGGCTCTTGACAGCAAAAACTAGAAATCCGAAAGGCCCCCCAGCTCAGCTTGTTCCCTGAAAGCAGAGGGGAGGAGCATGGCGGCCGGCCACCTGCTCTCCTTCCCTGGGGCTTTGACACAGTTGGGCACTCCCGCATCCAGTCACTCACGTGGCATTTGTCAAGTCCTGGGTTGGGCGGAGGACCTACCAGTGTGAACACAACCAAAACCCCTTTCCTCTAATGGGCATTCTGGGTGCAGTGAAGTGGGGAGAGGCGGATAATACCAACATCCTAGGGTGGAAACGTGACTGGAACTCTTAAAAGATAAACTGAAGCTGGGGCGCCTGGGTGGCTCAGTCAGCTGAGCATCTGACTCTTGATTTCAGCTCAGGTCATGATCTCACAGTTCGTGAGTTTGAGCCCTGCATTGAGCTCTGACAGCCCAAAGCCTGCTTCGGATCCTTTGTCTCCCTCTCTCTCTGCCCCTCCCCAGCTCACATGATGTCTGTCTGTCTGTCTCTCCTTCTCTCAAAAATAAGTAAACATAAAAAAATATAAATTAAGGCATATTTAAAAATTTTAAGAGTTTATCTGAGCATAAATCCAAGCAAACCAGGCAGCACCAAGCCAGAAGTGCTAAGGAATGTTCCAGCAACAGGAGCAAAAAGCAAAGGAAGGAAATTCTTGAGTGGTTGTAGTTTAAAGCCTGGTTGGCTGTTAGTAATGAGTTGTCCTTGTCATTTTGGTTTTTTGTTTGTTTTATTTTAGAGAGAGAACGAAAGCAGGGGAAGAGCAGAGGGAGATAGAGAGAGAAAGAGAGAGGGAGGGGGAGAGAGAGAGAGAGAGAGAGAGAGAGAGAGAGAGAGAGAGAGAGAGAGAGAGAGAGAGAATCCCAAGCAGACTCCATGGGTAGCACAGAGCCTGACATGGGGATGGATCCCATGACCCAGGATCATGACCTGAGCCTGAATCAAGAGACAGACACTCAATCGACTGAGCCACACAGGTGCCCCGTCCTTGTCATTTTGATTTCAAAACCTCGAGGACTTCACAGGCTCAGATTTTAGATTGCAGGTGTAAGGGCCACCCGGCACCAGAGCGGCTTCAGGCTGGCGGCCTCCCTGTCTCTAACGACGCTGCCACAGGGGCTCCTGCAGCGGGTCCCAGCGTGACCACGCAGCATCCCCTACACCCAGAGGGGTGGGACAGATCCTGGGGCTCACAGCTGCGGTGTGGCAGCAGGGGGTCCCCGTTATCCTTACAACTTTGTGCTCTGCCCCTAGAAGGGCTGAGGCTTTACTCCCTGGAAGTAAATCCAGCCAACCCGGAAGGGGGGTTGGTCTCACCTCCTGGCGGGGGGGCGGGGGGAGCTCTACATACGTTCCTGGAAATTCTTCTATAAGGATTTGTCTTTCCCTCGTATTTTTAATTTGCCCCATCATTTATTCATATCAGTGTGAATTCGCGTATGTTTATTTTATACTTTAGGTTATAATCCAATACTATGTTACTTCGTGGCTCACACTGTTCCTTCGGGAGCTCAGGTTGGTCCCGACCATGGACTCATCCTTCCGGTTTTTGAGCACCGCTTACTTCCTGGCACTACACGATGCTCCCGGCTGTCCTGTATTACACATTTCCTACCATTTCACCAAGGAGCCGTCATTCTTTTACTAGCGAATGGTATTTAAAAACCAGGTTGTGAGCCCTGGGTGTGCTTGCTGCTACCAGAACCTTCCACAGACAGGGCTGGGTGGACGCGTGTGTGGGTAACAAATGTAAGTCTGGACACAGACATGCGGCCCCTAGCTCCCCGCCACCGGCTCCAGTTCTAATGCAGCCCTCGGGATTCATCCCAGCCTCCTTCCCTGTGCACCTGCAGCTTCCCTCTCCTCCAGTGCGAACAACCTGGCCCCACCTCTGTCGTCCGTGTCCGGGTTTGTTGGGCCCCCGCACGCCTATGCAGCAACTTCAGAACGCTCCCCTCTGGGCAATAAATACATTTACCAACTAGAGATTGGTCCTTTCATCTTGAGCCTGACCATGCCCGGCTGAAACGCTGCTTTCCGAAGGTAGTCGGACGGGCACCTTTTCCTCCAGCGGCTTCGGGGTTATGCATTTGTACAAAGTTTGGGTCAGTCCTAACGGAAGGTCTCCGGGCTCTGAATACACCCTCCAGCGGCCTCTGGAGGGAGCACGACTACTTTGGAGCAAGCCTTCTCGGTAGAGGGCGCTGGAGGGACACGGCAGGAGGAAGCCCCCACCTCCCGTGGGGGCGGAGCGGACGTGAAGACTGAAGTCGGAGCTGCAACTTTACAGCCTGGGTCTGGGGCTCATCCTTTCAGCAGCGCTCGGGACTCAGGGCTTGGAGCCCCGTGCGACTTGTGCGCCCGCAGGCCTGCTGTGCGCTGGCACCCAGGTTCCCTCTCGAAGGTTCTGTGTGGCCTGCATGCAGGGATCTGTGGCCTCAAGAGTCACACACTCACCTGCGGCCCCCTGGACAAGCCTCCATGTGGCCCGGGCACCCAGAAGGCCTCTTGCCCCCAACTGGTGCCCAGTGAATCACACCTTCTCCACGGAGACCTGACCCCTTCCAAGTGTGTCCTTACTTGAGTTTCTTCCCGCTCCGCAGCACCATATAGAGTGGCCTTCTACCTGTGATTAGTGTCGTAGCGTAGTTCATGCTTCTGTATCAACTCCTCCGCCACCCTAGGGGCACCCCCCTGGGAGAGAGGTTGGCCTTGGGCTCAGAGGAAGCATCCTAATTTAATAAAGCTGCCCAAGTGTGGCACCCACCCTTAAGTTGTATGAATTTCCTCACGTTTTAGAGGGAGTGAGCGATTCCCTGCAGACATAGACTACCGTCCTGTGGGTTCTGTTCTTCATATAAGTGGAATCATACTGTATCTGTTCTTCAGCAACTTGGATTCTTTGCTCAACACTACAATTGGGAGATACGTCCACGTTGATAAACGTAATGCTAGTTCAGAGGTCAGCCAGCCTCTTCCTGCAGACGGCCAGGTAATAGGTATTTTAAGCTTTAGGAAAGAGGCAAAATTGGTGTATTATGTGTTGATGTAACAAAAGGAAAGCCAAATTTCTACTAAACTTTTACTGATGATATTCAAAATATAATAACAATGATTGAATAAAAATTGTAATCTAGATCTAATAACAAGAAGACTGAAAAGAAAATTTTTTGAGCCACCCAGGTACCTTGCCTGGTATTTTTTATTAAACTTTTAATGTCCATCAAAATAAGTCTGTAGTGATGCTGTCCTCCCTTTCATTTCTAGTATTAGTCATTTGTGTCCTCTCTCTCTTTTTTTTTTTTTTGCTCTGACATAATCATATATTTCCATCTTTGATTACAAATAAATGTACTTATGCTTAAAAACATTGTTACAAATCTTACAAACATTAAAAAGAATATTAAGGTAATATCAACATCTTCGTGTTATTCTGATCCTTAAAACATATACACCAGTCCTAAGGATAAAACTATAAACTAATATTCCTTCACAGAAATACCATAATTCTTAAAATATATTATCAAATCAAATTGGAAAATCCATAAAACTAATACAGAATTACCAGTAGTGTTTATCCTGGAAAGAAATACTGGTTTTATATCCATTATATGCATGGTTGGAATTTGCCATTTTATTTTATTTTGTTAATTTAATTTACATCCAAGTTAGTTAACATATTGAACTTCTTTTTGATTAACATCAAAGTCAATGCTCTCTGTCTATTGCAGCTGTTCATCTTTATAATCCATTCTTGGTTCTTGGATTGTACAAAACAGGTGAGGGGTCAGGTTGGGCTACAGGTGGTAATTTGCTGACCCCTAGTTCATTCATTTGTACTGCTGTATAATATTCCGTTGGGTGACTCTAAAAAATTCATTCATTTATTCACGGGAAATGGAGGAGTTCCTGTTGTTGTGATATTAAATTACTATTTCTATAAACAGTCTAGTTTTTCTCTGTGCACTACATGTATAAGTGTTTTTCTGGGTAGCATACATAGAAATAGAATTGCCAATGGTTGAATAGGGCATGTGGATCCTTAATACTGAACTGCTTTCCAAGGTGGGCGTACTAATTTCTATTAAGGTCAGCAGTGTACACATATACATGCTGGCCACATGCTTATAAACACTTGATATATCAGTCTTTTAGGTTTTTCAATATGTGTCTGATACTAACTCATTTTTACTTTAATTTTCATTTCTGGATTACAGGGGAAGTTGAATATCTTTTCAAATGCTCATTGACCTTTCATACTTTCTCTTCTGTAAATTGCCTGTTCATACATTTTGCCCATTCTTCTATTGAGTTGTTTATATTTTTCTCATTGACTTGTGAAAGTTCTTCATATATCGATTAACTCCTTTTTAGTTCAAATGTGTATGTAGCTCTGTGGCTTCTATTTTCCATATTTAAGAGTGTCTAGGGGCGCCTGGGTGGCTCAGTCGGTTAAGCCTCCGACTTTGGCTCAGGTCAGATCTCATGTTCGTGGGTTCGAGCCCTGTGTCAGGCTCTGTGCTGACAGCCAGCTCAGAGCCTGGAGCCTGCTTCCAGTTCTGTGTCTCCTCTCTCTGCCCCTCCCCCTCTCATGCTGTGTCTCTCTCTCTGTATCAAAAAAAAAAAAAACATTAAAAAAATTTTTAAGAGTGTCTAGTGGGGGGGAAAGTTTAAAGTATAGCTCTTCTTCTTGTATCTTGTTTAAGCATGTACTTGAAAAGTTTTGAAATTCTCCTTTTCATATTTAGATTCTTAATCTACAGGAAATTAAGGTAGGGATCTAATTGGATTTATTGGATAGCACATTGTCCTGGAAAAATGGATTGATAGCTCCACCATTTCCTAATAATCTTTAGGGCTGTCTCCTCTCATATATCACATCTCTGCATATGGGTGGGTCTGTTTCTGGGCTGTCTGTTCTGTTTCATTAGGCAATTGGTGAACACTGCTTTGGTTTACTAGTTGTGTGTGTTTTAACTAAATGTTGATACTTAGTAGGGAGGATTCCTGCCCCAACTTGATCTTCTTTAAAATGGTCTTAGTTGGGGCGCCCAGGTGGCTCTGTCGGGTAGGCATCCCACTTCGGCTCAGGTCATGATCTCATGGTTCATGGGTTTGAGCTCCATGTCAGGCTCTGTGCTGACAGCTCAGAGCCTGTAGCCTGCTTCGTATTCTGTGTCTCCCTCTCTGTCTGCCCCTCCCCTACTCGCACTCTGTCTCTCTCTCAAAAATAGACTCTTAAAAAATAAATAAAATAAAATAAAATAAATGGTCTTAGTTATTTTGGCTCTTCTATACAAATTCTTGAATCAAACTTGTCAAGTTCTGTGAAAAATCCTGTTAGATTTTTTATTAAATTGCTTCTCGGTCTTTTGGCTAAGATCATGTGTAGATTTTTTAGGGGCGCCTGGGTGGCTCAGTCGGTTAGACGTCCAGCTTCGGCTCAGGTCATGATCTCACAGTTTGTGGGTTCGAGCCCCGTGTTGGGCTCTGTGCTGACAGCTCAGAGCCTGGAGCCTGCTTCGGATTCTGTGTCTCCTTCTCTCTCTGACCCTCCCCTGCTCGCGCTCTCTCTGTCTCTCAAAAATAAAAATTTAAAATTAAAAAAAAAGTGTAGATTTTTTATTAAAATTGCATTGAGCTTTTAGACTAATTTGGGAAATGCTGACATTTTTATACAGACTTATCTGAACTGTGCATGTCATCGTCCTCCTTTGGGAAGTATTTGGGTCTTTCTAAAATGTCTTTTATAAAATTATAGAATTTTTCCATAAATTTTTCAACATCTTTTCTTAGATTTATTCCTAAGTCCCTTAATTTTTTGTTATTGCTGTTGTAAATGTCACTTTAAAAAATCTTTTTGTTTTCTAATTGTTGTTAGTGTATAGAAATGCACATAATTCGGGTCTATGCATCCTATATGTAGAAACTTTGTTAAACTCTTAATTCTTATCATTTATCTATAAATTCATTGGGGATTTTTTCCCTATGTAGACAATCATAGTGGCTGTGAATAATGGCAGTTTTTCTTGCTCCCTTCCTAATCCCTATAACCATTTTGCTAACACTTATTGGGCTGCCTAGGACCTCTATTACAATGTGGAATAGAATTTCACGTGCTAACTGATGGCAGGTACCCTTGTCTCATTTCTGATTTTTAAGGGTAAACTTTTATTGTTTCGGCTTGTAGAATGATTTGCAGTTGCATTTGATTAGATGCTCTATCAAACAAAGCGATTCCCATCTATTCCTAGTTTGCTAAGATTTTTTTTTTCTTTTTGTTTACATGGATGTTGGATTTTACCAAATATCATTATTTTATTTTATACTATTTTGAAGATTATATGTCAATCGGGTAAATTACAATAATAATTTTCTTTTTTTAAATTTTTATTTATTTTTAAGAAAGAGAGAGACAGAGTATGAGCAGAGGAGGGGCAGAGAGAGAGTGAAGCAGAATCCAAGCAGGCTTCAGGCTCTGAGCTGTCAGTACAGAGCCCAATGTGGGCTCCAACTCATGAGAACCATGAGATCATGGCCAAGGCCAAAGTCGGATGCTTAACCAACTGAGCTACCCAGGCACCCCTACAATAATAATTTTCTATTAAGACATTCTTGCATTCCAAGCATAAATTCAACTTGGTCAAGATGCATTTTACAATACATTGCAAGATTGACTTTGTTGGGGTTTTTTGTTATTGTATACGGGGTATGTTTCTTTTAATATATATATATATATATATATATATATATATATATATATATATATATACATATGTTAAGTTCTTGGTGACATGGCCTACAATTTGTCTTCTTGATTGTTTTTTCTAATCAAGGTTATACTGCACTAATAAAATGAGTTATCAAGTGTGACTTCTTTTTCTATACATGTAAAAAAACATTGTGTAAGGTTGGAATTACCTTTTCCTTGAATGTTTTCTAGAACTCACCTGGAAAACATACCTGGATCACATAACCTAGACCCAGCTTTTGTTGGCTTTCTTTAATAACTATAGAAACATCAAGATGTTAATTGTAATGTTTTATAATTTTAGCCAAGCTATTCATTTCCTCTATTTCTCTCATTTTATTTCTTTTAGGTAATATGTATTTATTTTATTTAAGTTTGCCATTATCAAGAGTTCCAAAGTAGAAAGATGAAACACGTATTTGTCACACATGTAGCTGAAAAAGAGCCAATATGGAAAATATGGTTTTTTTTTAATTCCAAAAAACCAAAAAATAAAATAAAGTTAAACCATTCAGTTTTCAAAATGAAGAAAAAAAGGAGCCTGGGTGGCTCAGTTGGTTAAGTGCCTGACTCTTGATATCTATTCAGGTCATGATTTCATGGTTGGTGAGATCAAGCCCCATATCAAGCTCTTCACTGTCAGCTCAGACAGTGCTATCCGCACAGCACCTGCTTGAGATTCTCTCTCTCCCTCTCTCGCTGCCCCTCCCCTGCTTGCTCCTCCCTCCCCCCCAAAGTAAATAAATATTTTAAAAAGTGTTTTCAATTTTAAAAAATGAAGAAAAGACCAAGTGCTTCAGAATGAGAATATCCAAATTGTCAATCAACATTATGAAAAGATATTCGATTTTCAACAATAATCCGGAAACATAAATTTAAATCATAGTAAGATATTTCTACATCCACTAGAAATGTTACATTTTAAAATAATAACAATACAGGGCCACACCCACCCTCACCCCCACGTGTGTTCTCTCTCTAAAATAAACATTTTTTTAAAAGTTCACGGGTGGCCTCTCATTGGCTATGCTTGCCATTTCTGGGCAGAAAGATCTTCCCTCCTCCTGCTAGACCTAGGTAAGGTATGAGGAGTAGTGTGCTTGCGAGCTCTCCCTGCACGGCTTCCCGCCTCAATTTCACATAAGACTTCCTAATATTATTCTATTTTTTGAACTTAGTGGTATTTATACAAGCATTTGCTTTATAATTACTCATTATGCTCGTATATATGTCTTATCCATTCTTCTGTCTGTATATTTCATAAAACATTTTTGAAAAAATAAGGCAAGATCTTAGAAGGCATAATGGACAGATATGAATGGTCTAAAGATATGTACTCATACCTATTTTCTTAAAATATGGTCAGAACGGAGATATTTTAGCTGTATTTAGGACAACAACAGTGACTGCAGGCTCAAAATGATTTAAAATAGGATGGAATGAAATATATCACAGGGTAAACTGGACTGACTTTCCAGGAACCAATAGTAGGTGAACTAGGGGGGGTGTGGCCAGTCCCCAGTTCTCTAGCTGGGGGCAAAAACGCCGTAAGAAGCCTTTCACTCTCTAGGCAGTGTTTTATTCTCTCTTCAACCAGCCAAGAACATGGTTAAATCCTCTTTGTTTAATCTTAATAGTGCTCACTTTCATTAAAATAAAATTTGCTGTTAAAAAATGTTATTTTCTGGAATATGCTATCTTCAGAATGTTCGCTCTGCTTCAGGACACTTTACTGGAACTGGAGAGGCTCAGCTTTAGGCGAGAGTGGGATGAATGTCAAGGAGGCGTGTTAATTCCGAGTTTCACTGTCTTCAATCAGTGACCGGCGGACCGCAGGTGGCGCGGGGAAGGGCCCGCCTGTCCTCCCCTGCAGGGGACATCAACGCTGCCTCCCTACGCCATGAGGCCTGAAGTATATTTCGTGGGGTGAGAGGGCACAAACCCTAAAACTTGATGATCTGAAATATGACATGTGAGGGTTTATTCCTTTACGTAGATTCGGGACCTAAATCATCAGCATACAGTTCAGGTGGAAGGGTCCTGGCTCTTCCTTGTCTGAGTCGGTCCCCAATGAGGGTCCTCGGCTTTGCGCGTCCCTCCGCCCCTCCGCCCCTCCGCCCCTCCGCCCCTCCGCCCCGCGCGCGCCCCGGCACACTTCCGGCCCGCCGGCCGCGCCCCCTCCATACTTCCGGCCCGCCCCCTCCATACTTCCGGCCCGCCCCCAGCCGGCTCCCAGTCTCGCGCGACCCGTAGCGAGCGCCCCGCCCCCTCGCCCGCCGCCGCTGCAGCCGCTAATGGACCCTGATCTTTACTGGGGTGACAGCGAGGAGCGCGAAGCCCACCGGCTGTAGGAGCCACAGTTAGCGGCTCCAAGCCAGCCCCAGGACCCCCGACTTAAATTCCAGTTTCAGATGAGCAGCGAATCAACTCTTAGTATTAGATACTAACTTTAGAATTCTCTAAGAATATTATTCGTTGTTCTTGAAATTGAAAGTTCAAATCCAGACGACACTGTGTTTCATCCCGCAACCCCACCTGGGATCAACGGGACCAGAGCCCAGCGAGCGGCCTGCCTTGCTGCCTGGTGGTGCTCCACTGAGCTCTCTCTACACTGTGGGCGCCTGGGCGAAGGTGGGCGGGGAACTGCTAGGAGACATGTTACTACCAATGTATTTTTAAAATCACAATTATTATTATTTGTATTTAGTTCCTTTTTTCTCCATTAACAACAGAAACAAACATTTGTTTTTCATGTTAAAAATAAGAAACTCGCGTAACACTAATATGCCCCAGGAGAGGACAAAGAGACCGCGCAGCAAAGACCAATGCCCACCCTGGAGGTCTCCGTCCTTGTGGCCAGCGCAGGCCAGAAACCCTGCGGAGTCCGAGGCCTCGTGGCCTCAAGCACCCCTAGGCACCCAGCTAGCCTGTACACCCTCCCGTCCAGCAATTCCAGCAGTTAGGGGCCTCTGCGGAAGGAAGGGATGCCGGTGGCCCTGCCCAGGGTTCTTAAGTCACGTGGTCTCAAGCTGTTTCTGGACAGTTCATTATCTAAGCCCCGGCCAGCTGTGAACCCAGGGGGATGAGGACGTCCATCAGTGAACAGAGAATCAGTAATGGAAACTTTTATCCCATAGAAGGTAAGTCATCCTGTTGGCTTGAAGTAAGGAATTCTCTGTTGAATAATAAAACCAGTGGTTCAAATGGAACTGGTGGAATACTGTGTCCTCAGTGATCAGTGATGAGGAGACTGGTGAGGGTTTTATCACCCACTTGGGGGACCTTGCAGCCTCATCTGGACACACAGGGTGCGTTAGCTTTGTTTTCTAATGGGAGGCGGGGGGAGATGAGGCTCAGGAGTCTCCTTGGACAGCTTGGGGGCCGTGAAATCTGGTCATACAGACACGGGAACGACTGGGAAGCAAAGAGCATGGAGCAGGGACACAGGGAGCCAGGGAGGGACATGATGGCCACGGCCCTCTTCTTTGCGTCTCTCCTCCCCAGTCATGAGCACGGCAGCCCCATGGATAAGGACTTTCAAGTGCCAGAACGAGAAAGAGCCCGGACAACCTCTCTCCATTCCCGGTGAAGGGACAGGCACTCAGCGCCAGACTGAGGTCCCCTCCTCCCCACACCAAGTCCCGAGCTTGCCTTTGGTACTATTTTGTTGGCTGAAACCATGCAGGCCGTGTCTTTCGAAATTCCCTGTGGAGTCTAGCGCTGGCCTCTGAACCGGGGGCCAGATTCAACTGACCTCTGGCCTTGAGGCAAAGAGCTGGTCCACAGGCCCAGCGCAGGCCCTCAAAGGCAGAGCAGACCCCCCCCCCCCCCGACCCTTGCTCTCTAAAGCCGGAAGCCTCATGTCTTGCTTCCAGATTCGTCAGAGTCCAGGAGATCCTGACGCGCCCAGCTCACCACAGCAGCGGCCATGGCCGAGGGCCTGGAGGTGTGGAAGCAGGTGTTTCAGGAATTAATTCAGGAGGTGAAGCCGTGGCACAGATGGACCTTGACACAAGACAAAGGCCTTCTTCCCAACACCCTGCAGCCAGGATGGTCGCAGTACCAGCAGTGGGCCTTCGCCAGGTGAGCGGGGAATGGGATGGGACGTTTTCCAGAAAATTCTTGTTTATTCGTTGCTCTGTATACTTGTTACTTTTTTAAAAAATTTTTTTAATGTTTATTTTTGAGAGAGAGAAAGACCAACCTCAAGCAGGGGAGGGGCAGAGAGAAAGGGAAACACGGAATCGGAAGCAGGCTCCAGGCTCCAAGCTGTTAGCACAGAGCCCGATGCAGGTGGGGCTCGAACTCAGGAAGAGGATCATGACCTGAGCCGAAGTCAGACGTTTAACCAACTGAGCCACCAAGGCAACCCCCTACTTGCTACTTTTCTTATTCCGTTCTGTGCTTGCAAATTGAGCTCTACAGGAAGTAAGGAACCCATCATCCGAGAAGCTTTAGCTTTGGTGAAGGCTTTTTCCTTATGACAACGAACCCCACCTTTTTCTGTATTACAGTGAATCAGGTTGGGGGGGGTAGCAGTGAGGAAAACTGGGTAAGCAACATTCTCTGCCTTCGCTGCCGGCCTCGGGGGACCTGGGGCTCACTACAGAGCCTAGAAAGGACAGGCCCCCTGGGCTGAGGAGGGCCCTCCAGGAGAGGACAGAGGACATGGGTAGCTGAGGAGCGTGCTGCAATCTTGTCCCCTCTACTCCAGGCTGATAGATCCTTTTAAACTAAGACCCTCAGAAGCGGTGGGAAGCAGAGCTCCTAGGGTTGGTGGGTAGGGTTGCCCCCCTGCAGAGAGGGTGGCGGCCTGGACTCTCTCCTGGGACTGGGGCGGGGGCTCGGTGCCCCCTCACTGCCCTCCTGTCTGGTACAGGGTCTGGCCAGAGGAAACAGCGCCCCTCTCCTGGTGGTCCACGGCTTCCCCGGGCCAGGAGCATCCGAACAAACTCTCAGCTCTTGTGTGTGTGTGTGTGTGTGTGTGTGTGTGTGTGTGTGTGTGTGTGTGAGAACCTTGAACTCCGAGCTAGCACATGAGCAGAGCAGCATGACCCAGAGGGAGGGACAGGGGACAGCTGCCCAGGAGAGCAGAGGCCAGCGCCCCACCACCCCCCCCCCCGGCCCCCTGCCCATGTACCACAGACTCTGAATCATGGTGCTGAGAGCCTCTGGGCATCTTCCCTTCATTTCATTGTCATGTTCACCCTGTGAGGTGAGGCCATAATCCAGACACTGGAAGGAAACCTTGACTGACTTGTTCTTCCCAGCCCCCTCCAATCCACTCCCCGCCTCCCCAGACTTTAGGTGCCCCTGCATCAAGCCAGATAAAGTGAGGCCTGGCTGCTATAACACATAAACCACAAAATATCAGTGATTGACCTGACACGTGGTCCCAAGGTCATGGAGGCAGAGGAAGAAGAGCTGGGGGTTTTCCAAGAGCTTCTGCGCTAGATTTGGAAGTAGCACAAGTCCCGCCCACATCCCATTGCCGGCCCTGTGAGGGGGCTGGGAAGTGGGAGAGAGCACACGGATAACCTGAAGAGCCTGAGACAGCCCTGCCATATGCGACTTCTGTCTGTCCGGTAGTTCCCATCCTGGGCGCAGCCATGTGCTCCCCTGCCTCCTTCCCCTCCCTCTGTCTCTCCAGACATGCATGTCCAAACATCTGAGCTCAGGAAATTGCCCTCTTCCCTGGGGAGAAGAGATGTCATTCTCTTGTTCCGTGAGGCCAGGCACACACAGAACCCAATTGGGTTTGCGGGGCGTGAAAGGAGAGACAGCTGGACACTGTGGCCTCCCTGTGACCAGGCAGATCGGGGGCCTGCACAACAGGCCAACGCACCATCGTAGGATGCTGGTCCGTGGGTCTATGTCTATGACTTATAGTCTTAGTCTGTTTGGGTGGCTATTAAGAAACAAAACAAAACAAACAAACAAACAAAAAACAGGGGTGCCTGCATGATTCAGTCGGTTGAGCATCCGGCTTCGGCTCAGGTCATGATCTCGTGGTTCGTGGGTTCAAGCTCCACCTCAGGCTCTGTGCTGACAGCTCAGAGCCTGGAGCCTGCTTCACATTCTGTGTCTCCCCCTCTTTCTGCCCCTCCCCTGCTCATGCTCTGTCTCTCTCTCTCTCTCTCTCTGTCTCTCAAAAATAAATAAATAAACATTTTTAAAAATGAAAGAAAAGAAACAGACTGGGTTGCCTATACACAACAGACACGTATTGCTCACAGTTCGAGAGGCTGGAGTCCAAGGTCAGGGTGCCAGCTGGTCTGGTGAGAACCCTCTTCTGGGTTGCAGACTTCCTGTTGTATCCGCACATGGTGGGAGGAGCATCCACACATGGTGGGAGGAGCTAGCGAGCTCTATGGGGTCTTCCTGATAAGAGCACTAATCCCATTTGCCTGGGCTCCACCCTCATGACCTAATCACACCCCAAAGGCCTTCTCACATCTTTTGTCACCTTTAGGATCCCAGCAAGTGAATGGTGGGAAGACATAAACTTTCAGATGGTAGCACTTCACCAACACTCATTTGTACCATTGGTGGGTTTCAGTTCAGGGTGCTTGGGGGCTGATTTAATGGCTGCTATTGCACCCATAGCTTTTTGACCCACTTCAGTCTACATGTGAAGAAGCCTTGGTTTGGGGTCGGGAGCCTGAAGGTCTAGTCCTGCTTCTTATACCCGCTGGGTCTCCTCACGTGATTAGTTCCAGCACATGCCTGGACTCCAGCATGATCGAGTTGGACTAGAGATCTCCCCCAGTGCAGACACTTTGTGGTTAACTCTTCTCATGAGGCATGCCCGAGGCATGTTGGCAACACAGTGGGGACAGGAATGAGGGGCTCACTGATTTTGTTCCCCACCCACCATGGCCCCAGTTGAACCACGTCTGTGTGTTGTTGGGTTCCCCCTCTTCCCTCTGGCCCAGCACCCGACTCAGCCAGCCCGGGCCGAGCTGAGGGTCTCCTCTTCTGTCTCCGCAGGTTTCAGTGCTCCCTGTGCTCTCGTAGTTGGGCCTCTTCCCAAGTTAAGGTCCTTTTCCACATGCACAAGAGTAAGGGGGCACCCAAAGGCAACGTGAAGATGAGGGTCTTTGCCCAGAGATGTCAGAAGTGCTATCAGTCTCCGTTTGAGGTTCCCGAGTTCACCAAAGAGAACATCTCAAGGATCCTGAATAACCTGGTTTTCCGAATTCTGAAGAAATGCTACAGAGAAGGATTTAAGTCGATGGAGGAGATTCCTACGATCAAGGAAATCTCTCTTGAGGGCCCCCATGACAGTAACAACTGCGAGGCGTGTCTACAGGGTTTTTGTGCTCAGAGTGGGGTGGGTCCAGCCACCCAGGCAGCAGTGTCCCCAGCACTATCCCCCATCAGGTCACCTACTTTTGGGACCATCATTCCCATTCCCTCTCCCACAGCGTGTAGCACCACAGTGGACACAGTGAACACCGAGGCCAAAAGGGGGAGGAAATTACCCAGAGAGGGGAGCACCGAGGCCAACAGGGGGAGGGAATTACCCAGAGAGGGGAGCACCGAGGCCAACAGGGGGAGGGAATTACCCAGAGAGGGGAGCACCGAGGCCAACAGGGG
>PISW01009201.1:0-63884 GCA_004023785.1 Mungos mungo | reverse complement strand
AGCCTTCCGTGTCCAGGTCCACCGAGCACTGGGCCCTCTTGCCATGAGTCCCCGGCACAGTCAGAACTCACTCTAAGACTTTGTGTGTGGGGTTCCCCAGGGGCTGGGGCGGCAGAGCAGGAACAGGGAGCTGCAGCCGCCCAGAGGCCAGATGCCTGCAGCCACTGCAGAAACTGCTCTGGGGGCTCAAGACTCTGATGGAAGCTAGGAGAGGGGAGGGAGCTCAAGTGAGGTGAGACGCCACACAGGGGGTCTCCCCAAGTCTTCCCGGGCCCCCCCCTGCTTCCCCGACTTCCCACCACATGCAGACACCGCTCCCTGTGCCAAGCCAGGTGTTCTCTGTATCCCTCAGACCTCAGCTGCCATACCACTGGTCCTCCTCCAGGAAGCTCTCCTGGATTGTCCCGAATGGATGACAAACGCAGACCTCCTGGACTTCTATGCACAGACTGACCCAGCCTATGTTGTTAAATGTCACCTCATCCCTGTGGCCAGACTGTGAGCTCTTTGTCAAGTCTGGGGAGAAATGATCAAGATCCCACCTGTGGCCAGGCTCAGGGCTCAGGATGGGAGGGGGATCAGGGCTCAGTTTCCACAGCACCTTCCTAGTGGGAGAAATTTTACCAAGCAGGAAGAAAATTTGGGGTCAGCAGGACCTTCCAATCCCCGCGTTCATTCTGTGTCTGCTCAACGGGCAGAGGCCTGCTCAGCCCTGCCTGCAAGTCCCCAGTGTCCTCGGCTCCCTGACCACCCCCGGCCCCTGCCCAGCTGGGGTGCCCCCGGGGCCCGGAGAAGGGAGGAGAAGCAGGCCGCCAACCTCTCGAGGCACGTGGTCCTGGCCAGTCCACACCACCAGCTCCAACCATTTTCTCTCCTTCCTGGGAACTGAGTTCAAAGTCTGTGAGAATCGCCAACAGTGGGCCGCGACCCACAGAACCCGGGTCCACACGGGAAGGACCGAGGGTCCCGGGAGCCGCAGCTGCCGGGCACTGGCCCAGGTCGGGCTCCCTCGCGAACACACTCCTGGCGCCGCAGTGCGCCAGCTTCAGAAGGGAGCGGGCGAGGGCTCTGAGGTGGCTGGGCTGGTTCCTCCCCTCCAAGCCCCCGTGGGGGCCCCTGTCTTCAGCCCAGCCCTCCCTGCAGGCTCCAGACGCAGACACCCAGCCCCCGGTGGGGTGGGGAGCACCCCAGACTCAGCCTGTCCGAGGCCGACCTCTCCAGGCTCTGCGGGGTCTCCCGGGAGTGGGTAGGAAGAGGCTCTGGCTCCCAGCCAGGGGACCTGGGTCCAAACACAAGTCTCTCACTTTCCCCCGGGCGACTCAACAAGAGGTTCTTTTGGGGCTGTGGGAGCGTCCTTCATTACAGTGGCAAGTGTCCGGGGAGACCCCGGGCGATGGCGGTGGCATTGACGGCTGCCGGTGGCACTTGGACCTGCGCCCCCGGCCAGAAGATCAGCATCTTCCTGGCTTCCAGCCCGTGGGTCCCGGCTGCGTCTTTCTGCTCCCAGTGAGAATCTGCGTCGCAGCCTCCACCCTGCCTGGTGAGGCCTCCCGCCCGGCCCTCGCCCGGCTCCCTGGGGTCTGTCCAGCCCTCGCCTGCCTTCCAGCCACCCTCCAAGCAGCAAGCACCTTTCTTCCCCATACAATCCGGCCACGTCTCTTCAGCTGCACCCAACATGGGCCTGGGTGGGGGGTCAGCAGAATGGCTGCTGGCTGCCTCAGAGACCCCAAAGAAGCACCCCAGAAGCAAAGGAGGACCACTACCCCAGAAAGGGGCACAGAGCTGCTTTGCCCCCGTGCCTCCACCCAGACTGGTCGCTACACACTGAACGCTGCTCCGTTTCTCTCCCTGATAAGCTTGCACTCGCCCTCGTACCCAAGTCCGGGGTCACCTCCACAGGGAAACACGCCTCTCTGGGCCCCATGAGCACCAGCTGGAACTGCCCACTGAGGCTCCTATTCCCTCCAGGACAGGGCGTCCCTTACTCACAACCTGTCATAGGGCCGGGCACACAGGCGGTGCCTAATAAATGCTTGCTACATGAAGGAAGGACTGAGGCCCATGGAGCATCTTTCAGCTGCCTCCCTGAGTCTGATGAGCGCCCAGGGTTTGGAAACTGTCCCCCACACACCCCACTCACACCCCCCCACACACCCCACACACACACCACACACACACACCACACACACTCCATACACCTCCCTCCCTCCCCACACACACACACACACCACATGCCCCCAAACATGTGAAGCACGGGCCCCCTCGTCATGGGGAGCAGCCATCACCCCAGCCCCCGAGGCTGAGACACACTGTCCACAAAGTTGATGGAAATAAGCAAGATCCCCACAGCGGGGTGGGCAGGCACCTCCTGTGTCCACAAAGCTCCTTCCGGGAGTAAGCAGAGTCTTTCTAGACCTTCTCTAGAAGCCCCCTGCCCCTGCAGAGCCCTGTGTCCAGCAACCTGCCAGATTCAGCTCTGCCAGGAGGGGGAGGAGGCAGGACCCCATGTGGATGCCCCGGATTTGTGTCCCAGCTGTGAGTCCACGGGGCGCCTGGAATCTGCTACCTACAACTGAGGGACCTGTGTCCCCCATAGCATCTCAGCCTCGGGTCCAGTCCGTCCGAGGGGGTGGCTGGGGCAGAGACACCGACCTGCTAGGGCTGTTAAATGGGTTGTGAAGTTTAACACCCAGAAAATAGGTTTTAAATTGATTAAAGTTTATGGCCAGTGTCAGCTCCATAGTGATCCCACCACTGCTCCCCTCTCCCTCCCTGCTCTGCCCACTCCCACCCCCACATGCCGGCACACAGGCGCCCATCGCCAGAGTGTCCTGGAGTCCGTAAAAGCAAGGTCAGGGGTCAGCGCACCCGCAGACAGCAGGCCATTGCCTCCTGGAGGGACTCAAGGCCGTCTACGAGACCCGCTGTGGGAGGGGTCTGCGGACTCCGTCTACCCGCGTCTGAGGAAGGAGCCCTGAGCAGCCTTGGCCCGCCCCCAACGCGTCTGGGAATCTGACCACGGCTGTGGACTGGGACCTGGCTCCAGCCATGAGACCACGCCTGTGTCCCTGGAAGGATGTTTAGGACCCAGAAGCTTCCACGTGTAGGCTGGGTCCTGGGAGCTGTTGAGGCCCCGCAGGGCCCCGCAGAGGACCGTGTGCGGATCAGGACTTCCTAGCCCCTGGGAAAGCGGCTGGGCAGCGCTGTGCCCCCCAGCAGGGAAGAGGGATGGAAAGTCCAGTAAGTTCTTCCAAGAAGGCAAAGGCTGCAGCTGAAGACAGGGGAGGGTGAGGAGGACGGGACCCTCCGTGTGGGTGTGGAGAGAGGGGCAGGCTGGCACGTCCTGAGCAGGGGAGCCGTGGGCCCCAGTGAGGACTCAGGCGCAGGGGACAAGTGACAAGAGCAGCAGAGTGGAGTCAGTGCTTGGAGAAGGCAGAGGGGAGGGGGGGGAGCATGAGGTGTCAGGGGGCTTCCAGGTGGAGGTGTCCAGAAGGAGGCATCTGGAGCTGGAGCTCCCAGGCTGCGGTCAGAACTTGGGTAGGACCGTGGTCCGTGAAGACACCAGCATGGGGAGCTCCCACGGAGCCGGCAGAGGAGGGGCTGGGGGTCCTCTCCAGGCTCTGTGGTTGACTTGAGCCCCTGCTTCAAGAGAGGAGAGCGGATGGAGGGCGGGGTCCCAGGACCAGCCCTGTTCCGGACCAGCAGCTGGAGAGGAGGCTGGGACACACACGAGTGGGCAGCCGCGGCCACGGAGCCGAGGAAAGGTTGGAGCACGTGACGGACACCGAAGGAGAGAGGGTCCGGACACTGAGATGCTGCCCACGGCGACACCCGCCTCGCCCCCCTCCACCCGGGGCTCCGGGAGGCCGCGTCCCTGGGCGGCCAGGGCAGGGCCCCCAGGACCCGCTCTGCCGGAAAACCTTCGCCCTCGGCCCCTGTGTCCGCGTCCAAGGGCCGCGTGCAGGCAGGTCTGCGGGGACGCCGGCCTCCCCAGCGCTCCCGGGTCAGACCTCAGCAGACTGAGGAACCACTGAGGAACAACGCCTTCCCCCAAATCCCACTCCCGCCCCCACTTGGTGGGAATGGGGGGGTATTCTGCTTCCGGAGCACCACCCTCACCCCCAGCCCAAGCCCGGCTGTGGCTGCCAAGGGGACACAGTGTGTCTGGGGGGCTCTGTTTGCCCCAGAAACCCCAGTCATCCCTCACGACCCCTCAGAGCTTCGTGGATTTTCCAGCTGCCGTGACTAATCGCCCCCTGAGCCCAGCCAGCCTCCATACAGGGTCTCCTTACAGGACTCACGGCCCCTCTCACTCGCCCCACACGGAGGGGCAGCAGGAGCCACCTGACCCGGTGAGAGCCTCAGGGAGAGCAGGGGCGGAGGGGTCAGGCCCGCGGGGGTGCCCTTCCCCGGAGCTGGGCTGTGGTCCCGCTCCGCCCATGGCTGTGTGACCCAGGAAGGCTGCCCAGCCCCTGAGCCCCGGCCGTCTCTTCTGGAAGAGTGGGCTGAGAAAGGGCCATTTGAGGAATTTCGGGAATCTTCCGTGGGTGAGCCCCATCCCTCCTGGGGTCTCTGACCCCACAGCCGCGCCCAGGTCGGCACCTGGGTCCTAGGCAGGGGCCTCCCCTGGACACAGGTCACCTCCTGCCTGTGGCCAGCAGGCTTCAGCCTGCCCCCCCCCCGAGGACACGGGGCCCTGAAAGCCCGCCCCCCCGCCTTGTGTGTGTCCTGCTTGAGCGTCTCCTGAGGTTTGCGTCCTCGAGGTCTCCCAGCCCCGCGAGGTGACAACATGGCTGTCAGTGCAGGACGCGGGTGTGGCCTTGGGACAGCTGGACGGCCTCTCTGGGCGATGGCCCCACAAAGTTGGAAGAACAGCACCACCTTCCCGGCAGCCTGACTCCTGCTCTCAGCACAGCCCCCAGGAGACGCTGCTGAGGAAGATTCTAGGTCAAATAGAAGTTAGAGAACACCGCCTGCTGTTTCCTCTCTGGGAGAGACACAAGGGACGTAAGAGTAAGAGCGGCGGGAGAGACACCTGTTCAAATGCGTCTAACCCAATGACATCCAGATGTCCCCCTGGGACCACACAGCGCCCAGCAGTCTCCCGAGGCACCGGCGTGGAAGGACCCCCGCCCCCCACCTCCGCTGGATGGAGCCCCAGGGTCCCTGCGTGGGTGGCAAGCCTCAGGAAGAGCCCTTCCCTCCCCACGTCCCACAGGGTCTCACCAGTGGGGTAGTGATCAGACCTGACACTTTTCAGGGAGGGGACCGGCCCGAGACCATGCCGTTCCCTCTCAGGTCGGTCCCAGCACTGGCCACTGCACGGAGCAGGCCACAGCTTCCCTGCATCCTCTGCTCCTTCCCTCCCCAGCACCCACTGGCCCCTCCTCAAATCGGCTTTCTGGAAGATTCTCATGACCTCCCCAGACAGGTCCCCTCTGGCCTCCTGCCCCCTTGCTGACCCTGCAGTCCTCTGGGACATGAAGGACCCTGCCTTAGCTGGAGTCCCAGCCCCCAGGCCACGCAGGCTCCACGGATCTCCAAAGAGGCATCATGCCTCCCAGAGGTGACTCAGAGAGCACGCGGCCCCCGAGGCTTTGCCCAAGACGGAGAGAGAATTACAGCCTCTGTTTTACGAGGACACATAAACGTCCCGCATGTTTGATGCTCGCTGCTACCGTCACACTGTCGTTAAGAGGAAAGGACGTATTTCTCTCCATCTTCCCGTGGGCCCCGCTCCACGCTTGGCGTGGCAGGGTCATCCATCCAAGCAGCCCTGCCTCTCGAGACCCATTCCCCCAAAGCAGCTGCCCAGAGCCCAGTCCGGCCAGACCACGGGGGCCCGGAGGAGGAGAAGGAAATGCAGGCCCTGGGCTCTGGAAGCTTCCCTGCCCAGACTGCCACCGCCTACCCACAGCTCTCCAGGACTTTGACAGCAGGCAGCAGGCAGGGGCTTTGTGAGGTGAAATGTCACTCTGGGGGAAGCGTCAGTTTCTCCATTCTTGGAGGAGGACACAGAGGCTCTGAGACCCCAGTGCACATGCCAGGACGGCTGGAGACGTGTTCTCCGCACTGTGGGGCTGCTGGGACTCTTGGGGGAGCCAGAGCATAAGACCCCACTTTACCGACACAGCAAACGTGGCTAAGAGAGACCGAGGGCGGGCCCGGATGCCAGCTGGTGCATTCCCACCTACACCATCCGTCGGACCGATCTGACCCTCGCCGTTGCCATGAGCAAGGATTGGCCAAGTTCAGGGAGGGATCACCTTGGACACACAAGACTTGGTGTCTCAAAGACCATAACTCAGGAGTAGAGCACAGCAAAGCGCCCATCTGGAAACAGAAGGCCGGGCATTTGCCGGCCCGCTCTTGCCCCACAGGCAGAGCCCTGCTGCACGGGGTGAACAGCCCCACCCTCCTGTCTGCTCATATGCAAGGCTGACTGTCCTGTGGCCTCCAGAGACCCCGAGGGAGCCCTGACCATGCCCTCGTTCTCCCTTTGCTTGTCCTCACACCGACCCTGCTCATGGAGACCCCTGGGCTTGCGTCCTGTGCCCACCTTCCTCCCTCAGCCCTGCAGGCTGGCCCACCCACCCAGCACCACTGCTCATCAAGGGAGCCCTTGCTGGATGTGGGCACTCCATCCCTCCCAGTGGTCGTCTGGCAAGCAGCTGGCTGCCCGGCATCTCTGCACCCGCAAAGCCCCATGAGCTGTCTGCCCAGCTGGCCCTACCCCTTGCAGTTTGCCCTGGCATCACATCTGTAGGAGGAGGGCCCACAGCGCATTCCCGGCTTCCTGTGGCGCTGTCCGTGGTGCTGACCGGCGGAGCCCCTCTCCTTCCGTGTAGATCACCGGGTCCGTCCCTCTCCTGGCCCCCATAATCAGCCCCAGGCATTCCAGAAACAGGGCCTGGCAGCAGCCATCCCCAAAGCCCCTGGACCTCACATCCTGGAGTGATCCTTTTCACAGCGTCAAAAAATGGGTGAGAGCACAGGGTGGCTGCCCGGGCAGGCTTTCATCTCTCTCTCCAGGGGCATGTGCTGCAGAGGGCATGCGTGTCGGTGACAGATCAATATCTCTTTGAGATTGTGGCAGAGCCTTCGCCGATATTAGGGAGGCCTGCTCTTTCACAAAAGGATGCCGAGGTCCTTTTCCTCTTCAAAGCCCCAATGAGGAGGCTGTGACCACGGCTTTTAGGAGAGGGGAACACAAACTTCAGGTACAGAGTCCATTAAACACCAGGAGCCTTTTACATATTGAGCACTTTACATTCATGAGCTAATTGTAAACTCACAATAGAGATGGCCCAATTTACATATGGGGAAACTGAGGCTTGTAGAGGTTAAGGAATTTGCCTGAAGCCACATAGTGGTGGATGGAGGAGCCAGGCTTGAGGGCATGTGATCTCATCACACCAATGAGCCGGCAGATCTGGGACATGGTCAGTCAGTTGCTGCCCAGCACCCCTCACGGAGCCAGAGCTGAAGGGACCCTGAGGGACTTGCCTCATAGCTTGGAACTCAAGGCATCTTCGTGCACACGGTTGTCTCCAAGCTAAAAGGCGCCTTCACTGATATTAGAGGCTGGAGCACCCCACGCCTGAGGCCACTGGGACCCCTTTGTTTCTGGTGGGAATTTGCAGGGCTCTTGGTTCACATGCTGACTCAGCTTCAGACAAAGAGATCTCTGGGGCCTCTAATCCAGACAGCCAGGGTGAGGGGCCAAGCCAAGAAACACAGACACCCAGCAACGGCATGTCCGTCATATGTCTGGAACGCACAGCCCTAAGCTTGGGGGATGTCCCAAGTCAGGTGGGACTCTCAGTGCGGGTGCAGAGACGGCTCCAGGCTGAAATCCCAAGAGGGCATGGGGTGGGCAGTGATTTCCCCCCAGGGGAGTGTCCGTCCCCCTCCTCCAACCAGAGCACAGTATGAGGAGCCTGAGGTAGAATTTAAGGGCACTGATGGAGGATGAGACTGAAGTCCTTCCAGGTCCCGTCTGGGGATCAAGGCACTAGGAGCCACAGATGACATCTGGGAGAAGAGAACTGTGGTCTGCCCTCAGGAAACAGAGGCAGGCACTGCAGGGGTGGGTGAGCGAGTCGGTCTCAGGGGCGCCAGAACAGGGGTGAAGAGAGAAGCCCTTCCAGGCCCTGGGCTGGTGCCAGGTGGGTGCAGGTGGGGAGTCCCTGATGATCTTAGAGCAGAGAGATGGCATCGCAGGGTCTGCGCAGGTGGGACTGACTGTGAAGGAGGTAGAGTGGAGGTGACACTGGAAGCAGAGTGACGGGGGCGGGGCGGGGGGACGCTGCAGGGCTGTCCTGGGAAAGGGTGCTGGGCAGCACCAAGGACGGGAGAGGCTGCCTCTACCGCGGCCCCAGCCTCCCACAGACCTCCTGGAGCAAAGCTGCCGGTGAGGCTGGCTTTCCGGACTGGACCTCAGGAGGCATTGTCCCGACTAGAAAGGTCATCAGGAGATGCGAGCCCCAGCTGTGCACCTGCTGGCCCCTCGACCAAGGCTCCCGGGGGCCATCAACCTGGCCACCCCTCCTCCCAAGGTATCTAGGTGCCACCCACACAGGAGGCTGGGAGTCGGGAACCCTGTCACCCAGAGACATAAATCCCACCCACTTCCCTCTGCTCCTATTAACCACCCCCTTCTGTGGCCCGGGAGGAGAGGCCAGGGCTCGGGCCCCTTCTGGACCACCCGACCATTCCGAAGCGCAGTGTGTCCTTCTCAGATGTGGGGCAGCACAACTGCCTCGGAGCGTCTGTGAATCATCGTAGTGGGGGTCACATACATGACGACCTCCCGCCCGCCCCCATCCACTGGCCGTGTGCACGTCTGTCTCCAGACCTCCGAGTGTCTGCTCTGCTGGAAAGTGCCCGGCTTCGCTGCCAGTCTCCTCCACCTCCCAGCCGCTCACAGACCACCCCTCCTTTCTTCATCTGTCTGGACGGCTCGGGCAAACCTTTGAGTCTCTCCCTGACCCCCACACAGCAACGGCTTCTTCTCCTCCGAAGCCCCTGGGTGCTGGGTTCCCTCGTCCCCTATCACCGCCCAACCTCAGCGGGCTTCAAGCATTTACACTCTGCTTGGCTAGTTCATGAACTAGTTAAAGACGTATTCCAGCCCTGGTGTGTAATAGAAACTTCCAGAAACATGGCCATGCCACTCTTGGAATCAATGGCTAAGAAAGTTTGGCTCATTGCCTATCTTGTTTTTTAAATTTGTGTATTTATTATTTTGAGAAAGGCAGGGACAGTGCAAGCAGGGGAGAGGCAGAGAGAGAAGGAGAGAGAGAACCCCAAGCAGGCTCCTTGCTGTCTGCACAGAGCCTGACTTGGAGCTCGATCTCCTGAACCATGAGACCATGACTCGAGCCGAAACCAAGAGTCTGACGTTTAACCGGCGGAGCCGCCCAGGCGCCCCAGCTCAGTGCCTGTCTTGCGAGGGTTTCCTGTATGTCACTGCACATTGAATGTCCTCCCCCACCTCACTTTCTTAACTAGAACTTGGGCTGGGCCCAGACAGATCATCCTATCAAGCTGCAATAGTTTTAAATGTAAAAGATCAATTTATATGTGAATTATACTGGAGTTACAATTAAACATTTTTTAACGTATGAAAGATCTACTTGGAAGTTTTTTGTATCTCTACTGCTCACATGTACCTACAATGTACCCAGCACCATTTTAAGCGCTTGATTGAATTAACACCTTTAATCCTGAACAGTCCTAGAAGGGGAGGTGTTATAACTATCCCCACCTTACAGATGAGGAGACTGAGGCACAGAGATCAAATGACCTGCCCCAGGTGGCAGGGCTACGCGCAGCTGAGCCGGGATTTGAGCCCAGCCACAGGCGGGGTGCCAGGTTATGTGCACAGATGAGCTGAAGTCCCCACCCTTCCCACCCTAGGTTTCTTCCTGCCGCGGTCCCTCTCTCCACACTGCTGTTTCCAAGCTGGAAACTCCCCTTCACCTTTCAAGACTCAAGTAAATGTCCCCTCGGTGAGCCCTTCCCCCTCCTCAACCAGTAGTTGCTTCACCAACCCAGCCCCCACATCCAGAGCCCACCAAGCACACCTCACTGGTGCAAGCACAGAGTTAAGGAACGGTGGAGATGTTTCAGTCTACTGACCCCACCACCCAGCTGGGATGGCCTCTAGGGCAGAGCTCCTATAGACTGTTGACTCCTGGACCCCAGGTGCTAGCACAAAGTGGGAGCTTGGTGAATCCTTGCCAAAGGGATGAGTATTGGCTGGCTGGCTGGCTGGCTGGCTGGCTAGAAGGATTGATGGGTGGGTGCATGGAAGGGAGGGAGGAAGGAAGATAGAGGGATGGGTGAGTGGACGGATGGATGGATAGATAGATGATGGATAGATGGATAGATGGCTGGATGGTGGCTGGGTGGGTGGTGGATGGGTGGATGAATGGGTGAATGGGTAGGTGGATGGATGGGCGGGTAGGTGGGTGGATAGGTAGATAGCTGTGTGGATGGGTGGATGGATGGGTGTGTGGGAGAGTGGGTGGGTGGATGGATGGATAGATGGATGGATAGGTGAGTGAGTGGGTGGATGGTTGGGTGAGTGAGTAGATGGGTGGATGAGCGGGTGGATGGGTGGTTAGGTGGATGGATGGACAGATGGGTAGATGGATGTAGACGGGTGGATGGGTGAGTGAGTGGGTGGATGGATGAGCGTTTAAAATGCAGAAGTCTGAGTGAGCCTCAGTGGACTGCTAGGCAGGTCAGCCCCTCGCAAAGGCCCGGCACCCGTGGGTGCCGTGTGTGCTGTGAGTGAGCGTGTGGCGGGACCAGCGCAGGATTGAAGCCGGCACACGGTGAGCTGCTCGTTAACCATGAGGATGAATCTGCTGCTGTCCTTCCCATACGGGCCATCATCTCTGTCATTCAAAACGCGAACCATGACACCAGACCTCCTTTCCCACCGGAGCCCTGCTTGGGGCCACTCCCTGCATTGCACCACGTCGCATCCCTGGCCCTGCGCTCTGTCCTGGGCCCTCTTAGAAGTGAGAAAACTGAGGGCAGGGAGGAATTTGCCCACGACCTCCAAGTAAGCAGGACTTGAAGCCCGGTCACTCTGCCCTGGCGCCCACAGCGCTCCCTGGTGCCATGTGCCTGTGCTCACCTGTGTGCACACGTGTGAGCATGCAGGTGTGTGTGCACAGAGCGTGTGGGAGCCTTGCACAGGGCAGTTTCACGTATGTGTGACCAATGCAGTCACACAAGGCTCCAAGTCAGAAAGATCCATTGCTTGGTTTAATTCTCTGCTCTTGCCTTCTTGAAAGTATCGATGATTTTTGAACAACGGGCCTTGGTTTTCATCTGCCCTGAAACTCCACGGCTTCCTCTGACGGCGCGCGGCTACACCCCGGGGGGACCTGAGATCAATCCCGCCCACCCCGGCGGTGTGGCCCAGCCCCGGGCATCGGCCTCCCTGCCCGCCTCCCTGCCGGTAAATCAGAGGCAGTGCCGTGCGGAGGGCCAGCCAAGACGCGGCCCCTGACACCCTGCCCGGGCCTGGCCGGACGCAGGCCCGGGATCCGTGCCACCCCTCACCCACCCTCCGGGCCTCGTGCAGAGGCCCCAGCGCTGTCCGTGTGCCAGGAGAGAGCAGGGTGTCCAGGAATAACAGATAACACCATTAGGGGCCGGAGCCACTCCACGCTTCCCGGGGAGAGAGATGAGGCTGTCAGGCGAGGGGCCCGGGCTGCGGGCCATGATTAACAGGACCGGGCAGCCCACATGCCTCAGCAGAAGGTGCCAGGAGATGATTGCTTACAAAATGTACCAATTACCGCCGCGCCTGCCTGCCCGCCCCCACCGCCGGGCAAATAAACACATCAGCTGCCAGCCTGTACAGGCCCACGGCCGGCAAGAGCCCGGGGGCCAGCAGCGCGGGTGGGAGGGGGCTGGGAAAACCACGTCCGAAGGTGCAGGGGCCGCCCCCGTCCCCATGAGCCCTCAGCAGCAGGTGGACAGCCGGCTGGGCCTGGGGGCGGTGTCTTCGCCCCGGGAAACGTTTAAGAAAGACATGGGGGAGAGGCTCCTCACCCCGAAACCCCATTGAAAGGCCGCCGCCCCTGAAGCTGGGAGATGGGTGCGCTGAGCTGTGCACACACAACTCGGCCTTCAGGGCCACCCCTGCGTCCCGCACAGAGGAGTGTGTGCCCATGTGTGTGCACCTGCGTGTGTACCTGTGTCTGTGTCCATTGTGGTGTGTGCCCATGTGTGTGCGTGTGCACATGTGTCTGTTTCTGTGTGGTGTGTGTGCACGTGTGTCTGTGTGCCCGTGTGGGTGCGCCTGTGTGTGCATGTGTGTCTCTGTCCATGTGTAGTGTGTGCATGCATGTGTGTGTCTGTGTGCAGTGTGTTCATGTATGCACGCGTGTGTAGTGTGTTCGTGTGTGCACATGTGTGTGTGCGTGTGCACCTGTGTGTGTCTGTGTCTGTGTGTCCGTGTCCATGTGTGGTGTGTGCGGTGCGTACGTGCATGTGTCTGTGTGAGATGTGTGCACACGTGTGTGCCCATGTGTGTGTACGTGTGCACCTGCACTTGCATGGGTGTCTGTGTCCATGTGCGGCGTGTGCACGTGTGTGTGCACTTGTGTGTACAAGCACTCCTTCGACACCGCCAGCCCAGGAAGAGGTGAGCAGGAACATAAAGGAGGTGCTGGGGAAGTCCGGGCTTCCCTGCAGGCGGCGCCTGGTCGTGCCCGGAGGGATGGTGACCAGGACCAGACCCGAGGCCTGGGAGGCCCTCCAGAGGGGGCGCCGGGCAGGACAGAGCCACAGGCATGGGGAGGCCCACTCGCAGTCCAGCAGTGTACAAAGACAGTGGGTTGTCTGCGGGGTAGTGAACCTCCTGGCCCTGCAGGTACACAAACAGCTTACCGACTCCTCTTGGGAAGCCGGTCTCTTAAGCCACAGAGGGCTCCCCTCTGGTGGGGAACTGGCCAGGGCGACAGCTGTCGTCAGACGGGCTCCCAAGCGTGTAGCTCATTTCCTCCCCTGGATAGGAGTGCCTCTTACCACCCCCCAGTCCGGCCGAGTCCTGACCAGCCCCCAAGGCTCCACCTGGGCGCTGCCACCCCTAGGAAGCCCTCCCTGACTGCCCCGGCTGTGGCCATCTGCCCTCTGCCCAGCACACCCTCCCCCCGCCCACGCGGGCCGGGGCCCCGGACCAAGCCTCTCACTCCCTGAGCCTCAGGATCCTTGTCTAGAACCGGGGACAGCGGTGCAGAGAGCCGGTCCTGACCGAGCGCAGCACGTGTGTGGCCTGTGGCACACGCTCCTTCCGCCTCATGCCACAGCGTTGTCACCACGGTTTACAGACGGGGACACCGATGCCCAAACAGCCAAGCCGCCTGCCTGGGGGCACAAGCCAATTGAGGATCAGCGCACTCAGCCCTGCTCCACCCACAGCCCCTGCCCGACCCCTCGCTGTGGGCATCGCAGGGCGGGGAGGAGGGCCGGTGGGGGGAGGTCTGCCCACATCAGCGCCACGCCTCTCTCCGGGCCCCGCCCAGACCGGGTTGTAGGAGGCGCCCAGCCCCGCCCTGCTCCCGCACCGGCCACGGGACATCACCCGGCGAGCATCCCCACGGCAGGTGAGCAGGAGCGAGGGCCTGTGCAGGGGGCGGGGCCAGCCTGAGAAGGGACAGGAAGCCTCATCCAGGGAGCAGCCCCTGAGCACATGCAGCAGAGGATCGTTTGACAGGAAGGGAAACTGAGGTCAGAGAGAGAGCAGCAACGGGGCGGCATGGGCTGACCGGGCCCCGGGCTATGTGTGGTACAGGCTGGCACCGCCCCGCGTGGACCGCCAGAGCCAGGGATGCTGGCTGCACGGTGGGGGTGCGGTCTCGTCTGTTCGCTCCGGCCAGCAGCAGCCGGCTCTGCCGCCCCCGCCACCCCCGACACGGGCCCCCCGGCGCTGGGCCACAGGCACAGGGAGGGAGAGCAGGCGGACTGCGGTCCTAGAGATGGGACATCCATCTTGTGACTGTTGTTGGAACGTCAGTCGTAAACCCCAAGATGAATGATGGGTATAAATATTCCCAGAAATTGTGGGAAAGCAGGACTCCCCATCCGGGTGAATCCCCCAGGGACGCAGAGGAAAGGGCCGTGGAGGAGCAGGAGACTTGAGCCGTGGGCACCCCCTGGCCAGACATGTCCCTGCCCCCGTCCCGTCATGGGGCCCCAGGACGAGCCACGAGGAGCCACGCGAAGGTATGCGGTGGCAGCGGTGAGGAGGATGCCGGTGACCGTCCACGGAGTGCCGACTTGGCGCTAACCTGCAAACTCTGCGTGTACGTTAAATCATGACAACAACCCAATGAGCCTGGAATGTAACCCTTTTCATCGTGTTTCACATGGGGAATCTGAACCTCAGAGACATCGTGCGACACACAGGCCGTGGGCCAGGACTCACGGGACCAGGACTCTGACTTTGCCCTCCTAACCGCTTCCCCACAGGGTGCACGCTGTGGCTGCCACGGGATTATCCAAGCAGGAACAGCGATGAGCAAAGTGCGGAGGGCACGCAGATGTACCAGTTAGCTACTGCTGTGTAACAACCATCCCCAAACTGAGTGCCTTGAAATAATCATCATTCATGTGCCCTGGAGCTGGGAATGTGAACAGGGCTCAGTGGGAGGGCTCCTCTCTGTGCCACCGATGCCCCGTGGGCTCCCCTGCACACGGGAGGGCGGCTGGCCTCATTCCTGTGTGTGACATCCTGGCAGCCAGCCGGATGATGGGGCCAACTGGGCCCATATGTCACCTGTCACCCAGCAGGCGAGCCCAGGCTCCTTCACATGGTTCCTGGGTCCCCAAAAGCACAAAGACAGGGCAGCCCAATACTCAAGCACGTTTCAGGCCTTTTTTATGTCACAGTTGCCGCTGCCCCATCAGCCAAAGCTGAGCAAAGAGCCAAGACCAGAGTCAAGTGGTAAGACATTGGCTGGTGCCTGACGTGCGAAGCTACAAGGTCACATCGAAGGGGTGGGGGAACCAGAGGAAAGGGAACGTGCGGCCATCACTGATCTATCACAATAGAGAAGGAAGAACTTAGCCTTGGGGCCCCTGGGTGGCCCAGTCCGTCCAAGTCTTGATTTTAACTCGGGTCATGATCTCACGGCTCATGGGATCGAGCTTCCTACACTGACAGTGTGGAGCCTGCTTGGGATTCTTTCTCCCTCTCTCTTGCTTTGCTCCTGCCCCACTTGTGCGCTTGTTCGCTCTCTCGCTCTCTCTCAAAATAAATAAAGAAACTTAGAAAAAATAGCCTTTCCCAGAGGACTCTGGGGAAGCTTCCAGACGTGGGGACATTGGAGCTGGGTGAGCCGAAAGTGGACCGAAAGGCAGCATCGGCTTTGACGGGCGCAGCAGAATAAGGAGAGAATGTGCGTCCGCCCTTGGTTCCAAGTTCATAGGAAATACGTTCACAGGGCACAGGGGCTGTTATTCACAGTAGAGTGGTGAAGTACACAGCCTGAGCGACTGTACATGGCAGTCCGACACAATGTCCCCGAGACTCTGTTGACAGTATGGACATTTGCTCTGTGCACCAATCCGGCAACCAGCCCTGAGAGAGCCAGAAGCGGCCTCCCCATCCTCACTCAGGCCCGAAACCAAACAGAAGCCTTTCCGCCTGCACGGCTGTCAGACCTTTGCCCCCTGAGACGGGTTGTTCTGTGCGCCCTGCCGGGTCTGCTCACACTCCACAAACTGAAGTTCGTCATTAAGATCCACACAGGTGGCCCGAGCTCCTGCACTCCATCTTCTCCATAGCGGTGGAAAGATCCCTGGGGGTGCCGAATGGGTCGGCCACCCGGCCACCTGCGTCTCCAGGCAATCAGCCGCCAACTGCAAAGCGCAGACAGAATTCCGTTGCAGCGTCTCTCCGGGTATCCTTCCTCCACATCCTCCCCAGGACCGCAGACACCAGGTGGGGACCAGCCCAGCTCAGCTGGCTCAGGACAGCAGTCTCCGGAGAGTGTGGTCGCACTGGCCCTTCCCAGGTGCCACGGCCCCTCTGCCCACGGCTGGCCCCCCGCCCCCAGCTGGCCCTGTGTCGTCTCAGCAGCCCAGGGCTGGGTCACAAAACCTCAGAGCAAGAGGAATCTTGGCAACATCAAGTCATGCCCACATTACAGGTGGTAAAACCGAGGCCGGAGAGCGGAGAGCACCGCTCAGAGCCCAGAGGAGGGCGGCAGAGCCGGGGTTCAAAAGCCTCAGCTCTTAGTTGCCTGATTCCAGGGCCACCTGCTCCGGGAAGCTCCAGGGTCCATGTGTCGGTTCTCAGTGCCCATCGGTGAGGCTGGCCAGCACGGTCCCGGGGGCCCTCCACCCGCGGACGGCGTGCCACCCCTCTGTCGTATCAGTGCCTGCATCCGTACTGGGGGTGTGGCGTCCTTCCCGCCGGTTCTGCTGGCCGACAGGAGCACACGCAAACGGGACAGGAGACGCAGATCCCCTTCGTGACCCGGGAAGGGCCGCCTGGGGGTGACGGCGAGGACAGTGAGGAAGGGCGCTCCAGCAGATCAAGCACAGTCCCCTGTCCACCTGGAGGACAGACGGGGTCTCCGTCACGATAAAACTCACCAGAAGGGGCTGACCCCGCACCTTGGTTCCCACGGCCCCTGACCCCGGGGATGCCTCCCTTCACATCTGCAAGGCCGCTGGGGGTGCTGCCCCTTCCATGGCGCCCCCCACTGCTCTCTGCCCCGTGGCGTGGCGCACTCACACACACAAGCGTGCACATGTGCTCACAGGGGCGTGTGCCCACACACACTCACACATCCCGGCTCGGGCACGCACCAGTCCTGCCTTGTTTGCCTGCACAATTGCACACTCACCCACACACATGGGTATGGAGCGCACTAGTCCCTCTTTGCACGTGCGTGTGCACAATAGTGCACACTCAAATCCACAGCAAATTCACTCCCTGGGGAGTGAGGGTGTCACACAATTAGATGAAAACCAGTCCCCATCGGAGAGGAGGATGTGAAACCTAATTGCCTAGAGTCACTATCACTTATATTTGGCTTGAGTTATGACGGCAAATGCCTTTTGCAAGTTCAAATACTAATCAAAAGGGAGCAGACACTTTTGCCCAGAGCGACAGAAGGGAGGCTGGGGGCTCTCAGCAAGAACTCAGCGACCGTGAATTGAGTGCCTGAGTACCTCAGGCGTCTCCGCCCTCGGCCCCACCCGGGGTCTGGGGAGCATATAACGGGCCAGCCGGTGCCACGCAGCCCCTGTGGGGTGAGGCAGCTGGAGTGACGGTCCTGCAGCCGTGTCCCCGGGGAGCCAGGAAGCAGCGGAGGCGAGGGGTCCAGGGACAGAGGAGGGGACATGGGCAGCAGGGGCGCTGTCCAGATTCGGCGCCGGACAAGCTCCTCCCCGCCAGCCGGCCACGCGCTCTGAGTCGTGTGTGCAAGGTCCCCTCCAGCAAAGGAAATGCACAAAGCAATTCTGTGACTCACCTCAAGAGGTGCTCAGGTTAAACTAGAGAGTGTCAGCAGCCGATTTGACACTGCAGCCCACTTAGACGTGGCTCTGTGTTGAGGAGGACCCAAGAGGAGGTGGAGGGGTGGGGGGGGATCAGGAGGGGGGCCTGGGGTCCCCAGGGAGCCAGTGGGAGACCTGGGGCCGGAGGGGCCCAGGGGTGGCAGAGAGACCATTCAGAGAGAAGGAGAGAGCAGGTGCAGAAGCGGGGGCCCCACAGCAGAGCAAGCAGAAGCTGGTCAGAGAGCTGTACCCCAAGTTCAGGGGGGGTCAGCTGGGCTCCTTCAGAGTCCCATGTGGGTGCAGCCGGAGTGGACAGGGTGGCCCGGGCCCCAGGACTGAGGAGGACAGGGCGTGGCCTGGGTCCCAGGAAACAGGAGGTTCCCGGAAGGAAGCAGGCAGGGAGCTGGTGCCCCTGGGCACAGGGAGTCCTGGCTGGTGCCAGGCAGATGGATGGGCCCTGCTGGCGGGGCACAGCCTCCACTCCACAGCACGCCCTGTGCGCCTACTGAGTGTAGGCTGTGCTCGGCAGGGCGGGCAGAGGTGAGCGGCCCTCCCAACCCCCTCCGCTCCCCCTGCCTCTCTCCTGCTTGCACTGGCTGCTGCCTGGGGGATCCTTGCACATTTGCTCGATGGCCCCTCCACGTGACTCCACTTACCTGTTCACCCGGCTCACTGGCCTGCCCTCCCAGCTCCTGGGCCAGCGCCTGACTCACAGGATCTCGAGGATCCAGAGAGGCCCCAGACGTGGGCAGCCGGTGGGCAAGGCAGTGCCATCAGCAGAGCGGGGCCACTCGCTGTTCTGGGCTCCCTACTGTGGACATGCAGGACGCAGAGTGACCTGTCCACCCACACAGGTGCCAGGACAAGGCATCCTACGGCAGTGACCCTGGTGCTGGTCTGTGTGGGCACAGGCCGAGGACAATGCTGGGGGCGGAGAGATCCGCTGGGAAGAAGGCCTGAAGGCCTAGGGAAGCCTGGCCCTTCTCGTGGGCCTGCAGGGGAGGGGCGGGGCCTTCTGCAGAGATAGCAGGGGCTGGGCAGGCCCACTGAGTCACAGGAGGGAGGCGCACGTCCTGCACTCTGAGGCCACACCAGGGCCTGAGCAGAGGGGCAGAGTCGCTGGGGACAGGAATGGGGCCCCTGAATGCTGTGTGGCCCAGGAAGGTGTCCCTAGCTTTTAGGTGTGCAGCTGTCTGGGCCCTGCTGACCCAAGCTGACTGCAGAGGTGACAGATTTGTCACCGAATGACCCCTGGGGGGCCTCTGGACCCACTATGGGGACCTCACAGAGGGTGTGTGCACAATGCTGCCTTCTCTCCTGGAGGCCCTGGACATACAGGGGAGGCCGCGGTGGCTGCGGTGACCAGCGGTGACTGGTGGTGACCAGCAGTCAGCTTGGGCTACGCAGAAGAAGAGGCTTCCGGGATGACACGTCCCCCACCAGACCTTCCTGAGGCAGGGCCGACAGTGTGGGGCCTGTCCCCGGTCCCAGGGGCTCAGCCGGGGACAGACGAGGCATGCCTGGCTCTGCTTGCCAGCTGGGGGGGGCATGTGTCCCACGAGGTGACGCAGGCAGAGGCAGCAGAGTCTCCCCCCCACCTCACCCCTACCTACACCCGCGGTGCGTCTCGCCAGTTAGAAGAAACCAGGCAGGCAGGTGAGGTTGGTGTGATGTCAGTCGCAGCCCTGGGGGCCCGCAGTGCAGACGCTCCGGGGGCCCCAAAGCTTGGGGCTGGGCGGGGAGACGACCCCAGTGATCCAGAGGGTGGGAGAAGGGAGAGGAGCAGCAGCCACAAGGGAGGGGCCAGGTTTGCAGGGAGGAGGCCACGGTGTCACGCGGAAGTCTGGGGTGACAGCTGGCTGGGTGTGGGGCTGGGGTGTCGGCCCTGCCCTGACACGCGGCCCCTAGGTCCAGGGGTCCAGGGCCGCAGACAGGAGAGAGGGCCAGAATCGGAGGCCGTTTTCCTCGGCCCCCCCCCTCCCCAGCCCTCCCCGCCTCCGAGCTGGGGCAGGAGGATGAAGCCGAGCGCCAGCCTTAAGCACACCCCTGGAGCCCCTAAACCCTGCCGTGCATTCCGCACCAGCGCCTGCGGCACAGCTAATGTCCCCGCGAACGCGGCGGGCTGGCCCCGGGGAGCACTCACTGGTGGCGCTCAAATGTTAAGTGAGCCCCAGGCCCACCTCCTTCCAAATGTCACTTTCTGGAGAGGAGCCTGAACGGCCCCCCAGCCCCAGTGACGGGCACCTGCAGCCCCAGGGCCAAGCGCCTTCCTCATCCCCCCATGCACACCCAAGCACAGTGCTGGGCACTGAGCATTTATCAAGCACCCGCTGGATGCACCGCGATGGTGTGCGATCGCACACAGCCTCGGTGGGAGACGGCGTCCCCGCCGGGCAGCTGAGGGAACGGACTCCAGAGGCAGCCCGTGGCTCCGGCGGCCGGCTGTGAGTCGCACGGGGAGCTCCCCAAGCGTTCTGTCTGCTCCCCGTCTCTCCACGAGCCAGCAGCGGAGATGCCATGTCACTTTGGGCCCGAAGCCCAGACCAGCCAGGAGCTGACAGGCAGTTCCTCCCCGCGGGACCCAGCCGCACCCCTGCAGGCCCGCAGCCCACCTCGCCTGGGCCGGAAACAGACGCTGCGCTCTCTCCACCACTGAGGCTGGCCGGGGCCCAGGAGGCGTGGGCTCTGTGAGCGTGGCCCCAACGCCTGTCCTTCTGCCCGTGACCCACCAGAGGCCTTGCCCCCGGCGCCCCCTTCCCCACTGCCCTCCGCCTCCACGTCTGCCACCTGCGGTTCCGGCAGGTTCTGCCCCGTCCCAGAGCCTCTGCCCAGGAACGAGACAGTGCGAAGGCCTCTCGGATGTCCCACCGCGGCACCTCGAGTTTCCCTGTGGCCGCCTCCCTGGGACGGGGCAGCCGCACGGCCCGCTCAGCCCTCACGGGCCGGCCTCTGAGACACCGCTGAGCGGACGGCCCTCGGCTTCATGGGAGCCCCGCCACTGCTTCCTGGGCCCCGCACACCCCAAAATAAGCACCGTGGCCTCGGTTCCTGGCTCAGAACGTGATTTTAGGGGAACCGAGCCTAAGAGAAGGAGCCCCTGAGGCCTGTTTTACAGACGGGAAGACTGAGGCTTGGCCTGTCAGAGTGACAAAGATCACAGCCAGGGGGGAGAGGACACTGGGACTGCCGCTGCTCAGGGGACAAGGGCCGCTGTTCGGGCAGGCCACCAAAGGCCACATTCACGTGAAATGTCCCAGGTGGGCAAAGGAACGGAGGCAGCCAGCAGACTCCTGCGAGCTAAGTGGGTGGGGGCCTGGGCCGGGACGAGGGGGCGAGGCTCAGGGAACGGAGGTCCTTTTTGCGGTGACAACGTTCTCCAGCTGCCCAACGGGAGGCCTGCTCGGCTCCGGAGACTAAGGCAACCCACTCAGCTGCGCCGTCTGCCTGGAGAGTGTGTGGGATCCCTCCAGGGTATCTCAATAAAGCTATTTTTTAAAATGTTAAACAGCTTTCTTCGGACAAATTTAAGCTGGTTTCCTCGAAGTTAAGCTGTGTGACTCCGAGGGGCCTGCGCAGCGCGCCCCGAGCACGGTGAGCCCGCCTGCTGTCTCCAGAGCCCGACCCCTGGCCCCTGGGGACCCTCGGGCTCCACCCCGGGGCGGCCTCGGACCGCGGGCACCCAGTGCGCGGGGGCTGGCGGGCCTCACGGGGTCCGTGGACCGAGCTTAACAGGAAACAGAACAGCAGGTGCCACCATTTAATTATGACTATTTAGCACCTGGACGCTCTGTCCGGTCCGTGGGCCCAGGGGGCGGGGCCGCGAGGGGCGGGGCTCGCCGGAGGTGGGCGGGGCCTCCGAGGGCTGGCGTCCTTGTCGCCCGGGGCGGCAGGCGGAGCGGCAGGTGGGGCGAGGAGAGGAAGGGCCAAGGGGGGTTGGGGGGGGACGCTTCCTCTTCATTTGTCCCCTTTCATGGCTGACTTCCGCCTCAATTTGGGTAATTACTTGCTACTCAGCATCATTTCTTTCCCTCATTCAAGGAGGGAAAAAACACGCAGAGTGTCTGTGGGGGAAGGAACTTCTTGAGACTCTGCAGCTGTTCTCGGCAAGGGGGGCCAGGCTTCAAAGTTACTCCGACTTTGGTCCCCTGAGAGCAGTGCCTTCCGTCCTCGCCCCGTGGGGCTCTCAGGAGCGAGGCCTCAGGGCACACAGCGAAGTTCAGGTCCAGACGCAGGCCAGCAGGTGGACGGGCCCAGCGGTGTCCGCGCAGGCAGGGGTGAAAAGAGCCAGGGAGGGGCCCTGGCCTGCACCCATCACCTTGCCGCGTGGCACACAGGTGAAGGGCACCAGCTCCGCGTCACAGGTGTGGAAACCGACACCCAGAAGGCGGGAGGCCTCCTCGAAGCTGGTGCCCAATGCTGGGCACAGCAGGCCAGCCCCTCAGCCAGTCTGGTTCCTGCACCTGCTGGGCCAAGGGGCAGGCCACACCCCTGCACTGCCGGGGAGAGACTGACGCGGCTGGGACGCTGTAGGGAAGACGGCAGTTGGAAACCCAGTGCAGGCACTGGAGGCCAGAGCAGAGCCCTGGGGGGGCGCAAGGAGAGCCCCCACCCCCACCCCACCCCCGCCCTCCGGGACCCTTGCTCAGGGAGGGTTCTTGGAGAAGGTGTATCAGGCTGGCGTCCGCTGGGCTAAGATCACGGTAAAGGGGTTTGGTCCAGGGCGGCCAGCTGGGAGGTGTGGCCAAGGCAACGGTGGGAAGGAGCTGGGAAGGAGCAGGACCGGATTCAGAGCCAGTAGGCCTGGGACCCAGCCTCTGCCCAGTCCCCCTCTTCCGGGAAGCCCTCCCTGAGCCATGAGCTGGGCCCTCCACAGGCCAGGCACCCTGAGCTCCGCCCAGGAGGCTCCTTGCACTTGCACGTCCGCACTGTCTCCATCACTAGACCGTGTGGTATTTCCGGGGGCGGACACTGATGCTCTCACAGGTCTGGAGGGGGACATCTGCAGTCAAGGTGCCGGAAGGCAGCCCCTTGCGGACGCTCTGGCCTCTGGCAGTTTCGGGTGCAGCCGTTCCCGGACTCTGGACACTTCACTCCAGGCTCAGCCTTGGTCCCCACAAGGCGTTCTCCCTGGGTCCCTGTGTCTTCATTAGCAACCCCCCCATCTGGGTCCAAGTTTCTCTCTTCTTACAAGGACACCAGTCACATTGATGGGTGCGACCCACTCAACTTGCTTCTATCTTCAAAGACCCAATTTCCAAATAAGGTCCCATTCACCGGGACTGTGGTCAGCGCTCGGAGGCGGCTGGGGGGCAGGGCACCATTCAACCCACAACAGTCAGGGAGCTGGTGTACCTCGCTCGGTCGTGCCCGCTGGGCCCCATGGAGCACTGTCCCCTGGATGTTTGATGATCGACTAATAGACCAACTCTACTGATCTCACCCCAGGAATACAACTCCTGTACACTCTTTAGGCAAGATTCCCCCCGCCCCCTCCCCGCAGCAACTGGTGGCTTGTTTGAGCATCTGAGTCTTCAGGCAAAGAGGGGCCCCCACCCACAGCCTTGCACGGTCTCCCTGAAGACCCCCAGGCACAGACCCTCTAGGAAAACCACTGGAGGCACAGTCTCCAAACACAGTCAGGTCTCCCTGAACACGTGCCGGAAGCCAGAGCGGTTAATATGATTTATTAATCTGCCAGGAACTTTTCAAGACTTTAATGTGGTATTTAGAGTCTATTTAACTGGGTAACAAAACTCCCAGCACCGGGAACTGTAAATAATCATCACACGCATCGGGGCCTCCCTGTGTGGACGCCACACCTCCCTCCAAGCCGCGCCGCGGCCGCTCTCTGCTTCCCCTGCTTCTGGAACAAGTTCCCAGCTCATTAAAGAGGTGCCAGCCCAGGGCTCCGGGACGCACCAGAGAGGGACCCTTGCAAGTCTGTGATTAGAATGCGAAAGGGAGGATCAAGGTAATTAATTTTTTTTAACTCAAAAAAAACTTGTTTAGCTTCTCCATCAGCTCCTGCAAAGCCGTGTGAATTATATCTGCTTATGTAAATAAAGCTGACGGGCGATTACATTAATTAGCAGCATCAAACTTTTGCTCATCTGGCGGGAGATAGCAGGTAGTTGGGGGAGAGGATTAATTCCTATTTTAATTAGAAATTCACATTTTCGGCAGCTTGGCCTCCAGCAGGGAACAAGGTCAGTGCCCAGCAATGGATTCCGGTTCTTTCCAAGCATGTTGGCTTCTGAAAGGACGCTGGGGGCATGTGCCCCCCAAACAGGGTCCCCGTTCAGCTCCCAGCCTGCATAGAGCTGGCTGATTAAAAACCAAGGGGCAGGGTGACAAACGTTGGGCGTCAGGCTCCCGGGTCTGCCCACCCACCTGCTGTCTCTAGCAGACAGGAGCCCACCGGGGTCTGAGCTGTCGCTGGAGGGACAGGAGGACAAAGGTGAAGCTGTTAGGGAGGAAGCAGCCGCTGTGGGCCACGTGAGGCTGCCCCCTTCCCCGTCCCCTCCCCCACTTGTCTCTAACAAAGTCCACAGGACGGGGTGGGGGTGAAGGAAAGTGAGACCGCCTGGCCAGGCGGCACCTTCATGGGGGTGTGCCGTCCTCAGACCCTCCACTCACTGAGGCACACCTGCACCCTCCGCCAGGTGGCCCTCCGGGTCTCTGCAATCTGAGGGGACGGGCATGTGTTCTGGGCTGTGTGACATGCCAGCCATGCCTCTGAATGAGATGTGTGTGTTTGTGTGATGCATGTGCCACCAGGGACGTGAGGGTGTGCGTTGTGCTGGGGACATGCCATGGCCGTGGAGTTTGCTTGCGTGTGTGAGTGCTGCGTTCACGCGTGTGCATTTGCATGTGAGTGCACACACGTGAATACACACAGGCCCACACGTGACCATGCATGAGTGGTGTGGGTGTAAGGGTGTGTGCCGCGTGTGTGCGTGGGTCGGTGTTAATTTTGCACACCTGTGTCAGCATGTTCAGGGCTGTGAGTGCACATCCGTGTGCATGTGTCTGCGTGTGTCTGTGTGCGTGTGTGTGTAAGGGGTATAAACTCAGGGCCCGGCCACCTGGGTTCACATTCCCTCTGTCCTCTGCTCGGAGCTGGGTGACCTGGGTGGACATCACAGCCCCCGACCCTCTCTCTTCACCCGGGCGGTGGAAGTGAGGGCACCTGTCTCACCACACTGTCCCAAGGAACCAAGATGAGGCCGTGAGCCCCTGGCACGTGGGAGGAGGCCCCGCCCCCTGCTCAGCTCACACACACCCCGCTCCCCGCAGAGAAGGGGACAGTCCCCTCTAGAGGCCTCTGCCCTCTAAGCCTCAGTTTCCCCATCTGAGAGGTGTCGCCCGCCCCTGCTCTGACATGCTGGGCGTGTGAGGGTCGCGCTGGGCTTGCACACAGCCCCGCGGTGGGTCAGCCCACCGAGCACTGGCCCCGCCCCCACCCCGGCCCGGCCCGTGCAGGCCTGGGGCCGAGGGATCTCTGGGACCTTCTGCCCTGACACGCGGGAGATGTTGCCCCAGGTCTCTGCAGCTGGACCTCATGTATGGAGATCGTCTTTCCAGGCGCTTCCGAGGTCTTAGAAGACCAGTCTGGGGGTGGCCGGGCGAAGGGGGAGTTCCGGGACTCCCACCCCGTGAGTCAGGACCCAGGGCCACCACGTCCCCCAGGGTGAGGGCGGGAGGTTCGGGGGGGTGGTTAGTGGTGACAGGCTGTGAAGACACCGAGGGTGCTCCTTCAGTTTCCTGCCCGCCCCGAGCCCCCTCTGAAGGGAGCGACAGAGGACAGCACCCTCCTCCACCCTCCCAACCCCCTTCGGGATGAGGAAGCCCCAGAGGGGCCCTTTCATGGAAGGCCTTGCCTCCCTCTTTGTGGTGTGGCTTCCGGCTTCTCATCAGCAGCTCAAGCCATGGGGCCCCTGGAAGAGCCTTTGAGAGGAGGCCCCGGAACGTGCTCACGCTCCCCAGCACGTAATGAGCTTCTCGAGGGGGCTGACGGGAGCTGCAGCAGATAGAAGCCGGATAGATGGACGGGAGGGACTTCCCATGCCTCCAAGTGTGCTGCAGAGTCGGGGGGCCGTTCCCGGGGGGCGGGGCAGCCCAGAGCAGCTCTCCAGCCCTGGCCAGGTTTCACTGACACACAGCATTTCTAAATGCTGAGCCCTGCAGGCAGCCTGGACCGGATGGAGCAGGGCCGGCCCGAGCGGGGGCCGCCCGCCTGGCCTCCACTCAATGACCACACTGCATGGCTGAGGCCCCCCATCTCGTCAGGCTCCCGGCTGGACCTGAGATCCCGAAGGCGGGGCCTAGTGAGGATCAGTCCTCTGGATCCCTGGACCCCAGAACTGGGACCAGCCCTCACTGGGTGCCCAAGAGATGTTGGATCTTAACACATGGGCCCCCGTGTGGACCAGGCTTGCTGTAAGGATGTTAGGTCGATAGCCTCACTGAATCTTCCCAACACCTGCTAAGATGGGAATTCCCCATTTGACAGATGGGTAAAATGAGGCACAGAGAGTCAACCTCTTCCTTCCATTTCATAGGTAGGGAAGCTGAGGCCCAGAGAGCCCCCTGTCATGGCCTAGGGTACACAATAAAGCAAGGCCAATTTGAGGTGAGAATTCAGCATCTAGACCAGTGATGGATGGATGGATGGGTGGTGGGTAGGTTAGTTATGGATGGATAGAAGGGTGATAGATTGATGGTGGATGAGTGGGGGATGGACAGACGGATGGATGGATGGATGTGTAGTAGGTAGGTTGATGGATGGGTGGCTGGATGACTGGATGATGGATGGATGGGTAGGTGGGTGATGGATGGATGGATGAGTAGTGGGTAGGTGGATGGATGGATGATGGATGGGTGGATGGATGGGCAGATGATGGATGGATGGGTAGTTAGTAGGTGGGTGGATGGATAGATGCATGATGGATGGATGGATGGGTAGTGGGTAGGTAGATGGATGAATGGATGATGGATGGATGATGGATGGATGGATGGATGGATGGATGGACGATGGATAGGTGGGTGATGGATGGATAGATGAAGGATGGATGGGTAGTTAGTAGGTGGATGGATGGATAGATGCATGATGGATGGATGGATGGATGAATGGGTAGGTGGGTGATGGATGGATGGATTAGTGGGTAGGTGGATGGATGGACGATGGATGGATGGATGGATGGATGGACGATGGATAGGTGGGTGATGGATGGATAGATGATGGGTGGATGGATGAGTAGTGGGTAGGTGGGTGGATGGGTGGGTGATGGATGGATGATGGACAGATGGATGGATGGATGGGTAGTGGGCAGGTGGATGGATGGGTAGGTGGGTGATAGATGGACAGATGGGTGGTGAGTGGGTGGGTAGGTGAGTGAGTGAGTCTGTCTCACCCGTGTCAACAGCACACCGTCTCCTTTGTGGTCGGGTGGACCAGCCCATCTCTGCCCCTTCCTCTCTGTGACCCAACAGTACTTGGCCCTTCTCCACTCAGTCTCTGTACGTGGGGAGAGGACAATGGCACCTGCCTGGCAGGTCCTTGGGGAGTGACTCACAATGTACGGCAGCATCTGGCACACAGTAGGTGCCTCACAAGTAGCAGCTCCCATCCGCCATCCCCACGTCGGCGCCAGCAACACAGACACCCTCCCCCGGAGCCGCAAGGCCTCCAGCTCGGAGCCTGACAACGGGCCTCGGTCCCTCCCGCCACCCCCTGGAGGTAGCATATGTTCATTGGCGCCAGGCTGCTATTTCTGTTCAGTCTGTTTCTTCTGAGAGAGAATCTTCCAGCAGCTCTGGCGCCCAGGGACGAGCCAGCCCTGCCCCAGCATGGCCAGAGGAGGGGCAGTGGGACTTCAGGCCCTATGAATGTGTTGAAATCCGAGGAGATGAGGCTGGACGGGCTCTCAGGCTCTCTTGCCCTTCACGGGCAGGTTCCCACCTGCTGGGCAGTGGGGTTTCAAGGTGACTCCCAAGGTCACCAGCAGAGCCGACACAGGACCTCTCACCGTGCACGCTGCCTTCGGGACCAGGCCCTGAGCCAGTGGCCCAGCTTCGTGGCAACGCAGAGCCAGCATGTGCTGGGTCCAGAGGCAGGAGGCAGAGAGCCCCCACCATCCAATGATTCTGGGGCGACACCAGCCGACCGGCCAACCGCCAGGGAGAGCCGGCCAGGCCCCTGTTTTGGCCAAAGGTGCTTGGGGCTCAGAAGGGGCTGGAAACGTCTCCTGGGGGTGGGGGGCAGAGGAACACCCCTGGGATTGATGGGGGATCTGGGATCCAGGACTTCCCAAGGGGAACAGGTGCATTTCCCACCTAGGGCCCCACACGGCCAGGCCGGATGCCTGCTGCCCCCCGCTTCTAATCGACCATGCGTCCATGCCCGGGTTCTGACACCTCACACTGGTGTCCCGAATCCATCCTGCCCCTGGTCTGTCCATTCTGGCGGCCCCTGCCTGGTTCCAGGCCACCGTCAGGGCTACTGGGAGAGACCTCCGTGACACGCTCACGGGGGGCCTCCGGCTGCTGCTGCTGTCCCGTTGCCCCACGTGCCCTGCCGCCTCCCCTCTCCGAAGAGCCTCACCCAGGCCCGGGGCTCCCTGCTCCACTTCTGCCCTCCCCCGGCTCTGCGCCCCCACCTCAGTAGCCCAGTGACCCTTTAAAAGTGTCCATCCGAAACTCCCCACGGCCACCAAGCCTTCCCATGGCCCCTGTGGGCTCCGTCCTGTGGCCACAGGCCCTACACCTGCCAGCTCAGTGGCCTCAGCTCTTGGCTCTGACCTCCGCAAGCCTCCTCACCACACGGGCTCACGTCCTAGCCGCCTGCCCCTGCGCAGCCTGGCCCAGAGCCCGCCCGGTCACAGAGAACTTGGGCAGCTGCCACCAGGTGGTCCTTCTGTCCTCACCCTGCCACCATCCGTGATCCCCCATGGGGGTGAGGGTGCAGTAATTGCCAGGTGGGCTTTGAGGGTTCCTAGGCCCCCGGCTGAAATCACATGGCACCACAATGACCACAGATGTCCCGAGCCAACTGCTCACGCCGGCCACTTCCCCCGAGGTCAGCCTGCACGGCCCCTACTCCTAGCACAATGACGGGAACCTGCCCCCTGAGAGCCTGTCCCGGCCCGTCCCTGACACAGAGATCACCAGCCCATCCAGGCCCACCAGAAGCCACCTCCCTCCCAGCCCCTCAGCCCTGCTCATTCAGCCCTGACTTCCTCTGCCCGTCAGACCTGGCCTCGTAGGCAGCCAGCAGCGTGTGGGGAGGAGAAAGAGGTTTCCATGGCAACAGCCGGGGAGCCAGCTCTGAGGGGGAGTCACCAGAGAAATCAGTTCTGCGGAGGCCTGAATGGCCAACCAGAGTGGGGTGGGGGGACCCCACAGGTCTGGGGAGAGCCGGCAGGGAGTGTCACCAGGCACCTTCAGGAAATGGATCACAGGACTGGGCATCCGGGGCTCCAGGCAGGACAGCTGGCCACTCTGAGCCTCTGTTTCCTAAAAACAGACATCAGGGTCTGTTCCTTAAGGTTTGCAGGAAGGGTGACATCCCCAGTGTGACCAGAGCCATTGTTAGAGCCTCTACAAATGCCGGGCACTGGACACTCTGACCTTGGTGGAAGGTGGAAGTGTCCCACGTTCCAGATACAGAGAGGGTCCCCGGGGGCGGAACCCGCCAGGCGGCCGGGCTGCTGGGGCCCCCGGGTCTAAGTGCAGGTCCCTTTGATTGTGGGCTTGTCCCTGCTCCCTCCTGTTGTCTGCTGGCCCGCCTTCCGTGGCCCCTGGACCCAGGCCACCCCCCACAACCAGCAGGGCACAGTTCGCTTGGGGGAGGAGCATCCCAGCCAGAGCTACACCTGGGCACTCACACATGCGGGCACTCAGGGCCCAGACTCAGGCGGCACCCCTGCACCGGCACTCCGCAGCAAAGGGACTCTGGTTCGGGGCTTGCTGGGGTGCGGGCCTGGGAACCTGGCCATCGCCCTCGGCACAAACGCCAACTCGAAAGAGGCAAACATCTCCACGTGCCCTTGTGAAGCGGGCTCCGACCGGGGCCTGCCCTGAAAGCATCTTGGGGATCCGCCCGGGGTTCCACAGGCCATGCTTTGAGAAGGGAATGCCTAGCATGCGAAAGGCGCTTGCTGAGTGAGTTATTACCCGCCTCGCACCTGTGGAAACGCAGCGGGGGGCCTGGCGATGTGGATCCCGGTGCCACACACCCTCCTTGGGCATTCGCCCTGCTCGTCCTGGGCCGGAATGCTGGGGCCCAGTGCCGCCTTCTCCCTGCTGACGCTCAGCTGCCAGGCCGCACCACTAGGCCCCCCTGAGCCTCCATCCGGCCTCCGTCATCCCCACGGTCAGGGAGCTTCGGCAGAGAAAGACCCGCACATCCCCCACGCTGGGCCGGGGCTCAGGGGTGTGGGGGCTGCGTCCCATCCACCGTGTGTCACCAGGACGCCAAGCATGCGGTTCACAGTAGGTGCTCAGCAAATCCTCACGTAAGGACCGAGCCCACCTTCGTGAAGAACGGAGCCTGAGGGCCTGGGTGCCTGGTCCCAGGCAGCCGCGCCCAACACCCCGTTCTGAATTCGCCTGCCGTCGCTGCTGGCCACACGGAGCACCTGGGGACAGAGGACCAGAGAGGGAGGGACGACAGGAGGCAGCTGTGCCTTCGTAGGGACCCACATGTGCCCGGCTCTGCGGCAGGAACCAGGGTAAAACTCACAGAAGCTGCGCGCCCCCGAGCTCCGCCCCCGCCCCGCCCCGGGCCCCGCCCCGGGCCCCGCCCCCGAACCATCTAGAAATTCCGCCAAGCCCTGGAGTCTCCCCAACAAGCCCCCCCTGGGGAGACACTGTTTTACCCGAAGGGGAACACCCGACTCCAGCCCCTGCAGCCTTCCTGTCACACTTGGGGGCCCGGGGACACCAAGAGCAAGCAGGCGCTCACAGCCCAGGGCACGGGCTCCCTGAGGAACTGAACCCCTACAGGGCTGGGCTCTGTTCGCAGGTCACCCAGCTGCTTTGCCTGCACACTTAGGACGCCCACGTGAGGGAGGGCGTGGTCAGTAACCCTGGAGCGGAGGACCCCCTGGCACAGAGAGGCCCTGGAGCCTCCCGCAGTGGCAAGAGGGAACCTTCAGAAGACGTTCTGCCCACAGCCCGCTCTCTCTGAACAGCGCTCTCGGGGCCTGGGCGGGGCTGGGACAGCTCTCAGGTCACACGGACGGTGCTGGGACAGCTCTCAGGTCACACAGGCGGTGCTGGGACAGCTCTCAGGTCACACAGGCGGTGCTGGGACGGAGCCCCTGGCCCCATACTCAGCGGAACTGCTCCAGCGACATGGGGGTGGGGTCGTGGGGAGGCTTGGTGGCCGTGGGGCTGTCCCTGTCCCTCCCAGGGACCCCTCGCTGCATCAGCTCCTCATCCCTGCCCAGCTCCGTCCCAGGACTGACAGGCCTGGCCTCCTGGGACCCGCTCCCCTCGGGGCCCCGTCCTGAAGGGACCCTGCGAGGTCCCGAGGTCCCGGTGAAGCTGCCGGTGGCCAGGCTGCCGACCTCTGTGGAAGGAGGGAGGGAAACCGCCGCGGGGGGCCAGGGGGTGTTGGAGGAATCAGCCTGAGCTCCGCAGGGGCCAGCCAGATAGACACACCGCAACAGCGACCATGCCGTCTGCCCCGGTGAGGACGCCGCTCGGCTCCTGAGACTGGAGACCTGGCGGGGAAGCGGGAGGCGGTGTTGCAGACCCAGCAAGGAAAGACATCTGGGCGGCTGGGAAGCCAGGGGTCACGTGAGCCATGCAAAGGAGCTGATCCCAGCGGCACCCTCCCGGAGGCCTAGACCCCTCCCCGGGCCCGCAGGCCTTCCCTGCCTGCTCTGCCCTGCCATGCTCCCCATCCCTGGGAGGCCCCAGCATGGAGGCCATGCGTGAGGAAGGGCTTAGTCTGCGAACATGATCAAGGCTCAGTCCACAGCTGGGATTAGGGATCAGAACATGGCCAGGAATAGGGCGAAGTATGTACCTAAGGTCAAGGCTCCCTTAGTCCCCAAGGTCAGAGCTCAGTGTGTGACAGGGACCAGGGGTCAGTACGTGACCAGGAGTAGACTCATGTTCAACCAGATATCAGGGTGCGCTCTCCAACCAGGGTCCGGGAGCAGCATTTGAGTCAGGTCAGGACTCAGGCTGGGACTGGGGTCAGAGGTCAGCGTGTGGCTGGCGTGGGGGCCCGGGCTTTACTGAGAACGGGAATGAGCTCAGGGACGCCGCGCCCAGCCCCGGCCAGGCTCAGCGTCTGCGTGGCCGTCCGTGGATTGTCTATAAGGGGCGATCTCGAGAAACGGGCTGTTGCTTCTAACAGCAAACCACCCTGGTTTTGCCTGATTTTTCCTCCCTTCCCCTACCCTCAGCCTAGCCAGGCAGCAGGGGAAGGTGTAATTAAAAATCAGGTTTGTTAACACGAACACGACGTACATAATATTTAAAACATCCAAGCGCCTTTAACGCGCTACCGACGTGCATTTGCTCATTAAGCAGGGATTTTTTTTACGCAGCAACACTGCAAATAGCTCTTATTAAAATGCTCAAAACGCCATCTGGTCCTTCGCTGAGACTCCGAGGCATCGGGGAGGTGGCCCAGCCTGCCTGGGGACCCAGAGATTCCCGGCGGAGCGGCAGGACCGGGCTCCCCACCCGAGTCCTCTGGGGGTCCTGTCTACACCTTGACTTCACGTCAGCCCATGGTCCAGATGAGGACACAGAGGCCGGGGCGGCAGACACCCCTCCGGGAAGAGGAGACAGCAGCTGGGCGCCTGCATCCTCCTGACCGGGAGGCCCAGGCTGGCTCCGGGGAGGGTGAGAGGTCAGGAGCCAGGGCAGCCTCACTGACTGAAGGGGCGGGGACAGGGGCGGGGACAGGGGGCGGGGGCGGAGCGGCACTGTCTGGATGCAGGCGCTGGGCTCTGTGCACGGGGCGGGGGTCCGCCCCCTCGCCACGGCCACGGCCATGGGGACAGATGGAAAGGGCTCTGCAAACCGTCCCCAGGAGGGGGAAGGGCTGCCAGGCCTCCTGAGCTGCCCCTGGGGCTGGGCCATGTCCAGGGGCTGGGGCTGAGTGCCGGATTGGGAGGTCCTCTGCTCTGGCCCAAACGCCAGCTCTCAGACTCCAAAACTGCTAGGGCTGTGGCCGCCCCCAGCAGAGGAGTGAGGATCCAGGCTGCACCCGCCCGGACAGCCCTGATCTGCTCGCCGTAGGCCAGTCCTCCGCTGCTCCTCCGGCCCCTCTGCCCGCTGGGCCAGCTCCCTGCTTCGGGACAGGTGCGCAGACAGACAGGACCGCCCACGGGGCACTCAGCCCTCAGGTGGCCTCCAGGCCTGCCTCCACGGCAGACATCTCCAGGGCACAGGTCCCCTGCACTGATGTCCCTTCTCCCATGTCCCTGAACCCCCAGCCGGCATCGGTTACGGCGGGAACCTGTCTGCCAACCCCCAGGGACGCTGAGGGCAGGCGATGGGGCCCCTGCCTGGGCCCAGGGTTCTGGAGGCCAGCTTCCCCCACATACACGGGCCTCTGTGCACACACAGCCTCAGCCCTGCCAGGAGAAGACGGCACGAGGCAGAGTGACAGTCAGTCAGGCTGGGAATATCCCTGGAGACCCCAGCCTGGGGTGTGGGAGGATCCAGTGAGGCTGTCTAGAAGAGGTGTGACCAAGAGACTACCTGAGCCAGAGGGACGGAAAAGAGGGGGCGCAGGAGGTGCTCAGGGTGTGGGGGTGCGAGAGAGGCCAGGGCCGCCCTGGGCCGCCAGGAGATGGGGCCCTTCGGGGAAGCAGATCCGGATGGACAGCCACCACACCGCACTCGGAGCCTCGTTCGGGGCTTGCAGATGCTGGCCCGGCATCCGGCCTGGGGGCGGGGGGAGGGGGAGACCCAGGGAGGACGGAGGGGCTTGAACACCCTGTGAGGGCTCAGCCCCTGCACCCACCCCTCTGCCACTTCTGCTCCTTCCTGTGGGCCTTGCAGACACAGCTGTCCCCAAGGAGGCCGTTCTCAGGAGCCCCAGGCACGTCCCCCAGTCCCACTCAGCCTCAGTTTCCTCATCAGCAAGATGGTCCTCGAATCACAGAGCAGCAAGAGAGGGCGGAGGGGGCGGGGCTTCCAGAGCTGCAAAGGTTTATTTGCATACAAAACATGGCTGGCATCCACACTAGCAAGCCACCACATCCATGGGCAGGGGCACACGTGTACACACGCCCACAGGTGCACGTGCACCTTCACGAGCGAGTACTTGCACGCAGCACTCAGAGCTCTGCACACTCATCTTTCTCACGCCCCAGTCTCCACACACGCGGCCTCCGGCAGCGTTACCAGACGGCAGACACACCCCCTGGTGCGGAGAAGATAGGGACCCAATACTGCAGTAAACTAACGTAGGACTCGCTCCAGTAAAAACCAGTCACACGCGAAACGCCGCCCCACCCTCCCTGTGCTCTGTCCTCGGGACTCCAGCTGGTCGGGCTGCCCTGGAGCCCACCCGCCCCGGCCCAGCACCCGCTGCGCCGCGGCCCCGCACGGCCTCCCGAGGAGCCCGGGCCAAGCCGGTCCTGGGTGCAAGCGTGGCTCTGGGCCCAGGGATGGCGAGCTCGGCTCCTCGCCCGCCCCGTTCCCCGGCAATAGGTGGCAGTTTTTAGAAAGTGTCAACTTATCCCCAGCTGTTGTTGCCAAAAAAGGAAAAAAAAAAAGAAAGAAAGAAAGAAAGAAAAAAACCCTCCGTGATTTCAAGGAAACTCACAACAACTTCAGAAAAATGCGTGAACATGATGAATGTGCTCATTTCCCTGAAGATTCAGCAAAGGCCAGAGGCCCTATGTGTGTCACCGGCGTCGGGGCGCTGGCAGGGGGCCGGGGCCCTGTCCGGGCCTGGCACTGCTCCTTCCCGGGCCACGCAGAGCTTCCTGAGGGGGGCCATCCTTTATTCCCTTTTATTCCCAGGAATAAGGCGCTTGACATAAACGACTCCCGCTAGCAATTAGCCGTGATTAATGTGGAGCTTGACGCAGAAGTGGAGGAAGTCCACAGCTCCCGGAGGAGGTGGGCGACGATCGCATATTCATGGATCTGGAACAAATGTACGCTTATGGGGAGTGGGGGAGGCTCCCGGGACTTCTTCCAGCCCCGGCTCGGCCTGGGAACCAGCTGAGCTGTGGGCGGGGCCCTGATGGCGGCCAGGACCAGGGTCAGGGGACTGCAGCCCCCCCCCGGTCTACACAGAGGACTCCCCGCTGTACCTCACGGCTGCCCGGAGCCCCCTGGCCGAGGCCTGGGCTGAGCATGGACGCACATCGGCCCCTCCGCCCAGCTTCACAGCTGAGGACGCCAGAGCGTCAGGGAGCGTGGCCACCGTGTAGGCCGGCCCTGGGAGCCCAGATCCTGCTGGGCCACTCTCCTCCCGGCCATCGTGGCAATCCTCAATTTCCCCAACCGAGAAATTGGGGAATGATGGGGCCCCACCGGGTCTGGCGGGCACCCCTGCCTTTGGGCACCCCTGCCCCTGCCTTCACATGTGGCTCCTGGGTCCCACATGAGCCCAGCGACGCCTGAACGTCAGAATACCCTGGAAACCTCCCGGCTCCCGCGGGCGGAACCTGGCCCCTCTGCACCTGCCTGGCCCCCCTCGGTCCCCGAACTTCCTGTCAAGTCTCTCCTGTTGCGGAAAGAAGGGATGCTGGCCCGACAGCTCGTCTTCTTAGTGTCCTTTCAGCTCAGTGGTGCTCGGTGATTAAAGGACCACATGAGAACTCAGCACTGGGGACTGAACCGGGCCTCCGTGGGTCCTCCAGGGACAGTCCCCACCCTGCGGAGAAGAACCAGGCTAAGGGACAGGTGCCCGAGGGCCCATTTCACGGATGAGAAGCCTGAGGGCCCGCCACGCCAGGGGGCTCCATGTGACCCCTCCAGGTCCCCTGAGTGACTCAGCCCGTGTCCCGGACACGCCCGTTAGTCTGGAGGCCTGCGGCAGCCTCCCACCTGAGCAGATGAAACGCCATCCCTCCCGCTGCCCCAGACCAACTGGGCGTCCCCGACTGCTCCCTCCTCCGCTTCCCGTCCAACCTTCAGGAAACCCTGTGGCCCAACCACTGGGCTCCAATCTCGAGCCGGTTCGCCTGGATCCTCCCGGCAGCTCCGCCTCCACTGGTACCAGCCCCCAAAATTATTCCAACTCACAGCAGCCAAACAATCTTCCTAGGTCTTCCAGACCTTTCTTCTCAACCTTTCCTGCATTGTGATTCCACACACTGAGGAGCCCTTTTCAGACACGTTTCCCGATTTGTTGCAAGAAACTTTAACCCCGGGGGACAACAGGCACCCGTCTGTCCCATGGGCACGTGTGTGCTGCTCCCACGGAGGGGCCTTCTTCATCCCCAAGGGCAAGGCTCGCCCCCCACCCCCATGGGAAGGCGCGTTCCAAGGCTCTCGTGTCCTCCCTCTGCGCCAGACCCACCAGGGGACAGCGCTGCGGGCGGCCCCCCGCCAGCCCGGGGCCTCGGGACCGCGGGGCAGCCACTGTCCCCAGTACCACCAGTCACCAGGGGAGGGGAACTCACGTTGGCAGTAAATGCGTGAGCCCAGAGGGGACGGATGTCATGGCACCCGCGGCTGTGAGCCAGCAATAGCCATTGCCCCCCACCATGCACGGGGGTGGGGGCGGGGAGCAGGCCCGCCCTGGGGAGTTCCGGAAGGTGAACCATGTGAGTGACCTCAGGGAGCTGCTCTGGCCGGCCCACACCGAGGCCCCGCAGCCTTGACCTTGACGGTAAGCTCTTCATCCAGGCAGCCGCCTCCAGCCTCCACCAGCCCAGGGCTCATTGTCATTCTGGACCGGAGCCTTCTCTGAGGCCTAACAGGGGCGTCATCTAACGGGGGGAGGGGCACAGTGGGTCCTCACGGCAACTCAATTAATCCTCCATCGGAAATTCTAACACAATCAATTTGGGGAGCCGGCCGACATCATAACACAGTAATTAGGAACAACTTTCAACTCTCGGCTTCCTTTGAAGATTGTAATTGCAATTAATTAAATATCCTCGCTGCTCCTCAGAGTCTGTTCCAGAGGAAACTGGAGCAGAGGCGGGGGTGGGGGGGGCGACCCCTGTTCTCAGCAGCCCAGGAATCAAGTGGGGAGCTGTCTCCTTTGAATATCGGAGGGTGTGGCACCCCCGTTTCCCTGGGGAAGCCCGAGGTGACTCAGGCAGAAGCCCGGGCCTGGGAGCTCTGAGTCCAGGCCCCACCTGCACCCAGAATGGAAGGGGGACCCGGCCCTCTGCTCACCAAGGCCATACTCACACACTCGAAACTACCAGTTGGGCACCCACTATTGCCAGCAGGGTCCCAGAAGCAGCGGCCTCCCCCGTGAGCCGGACAAGGGCAGGGGAGGAAGGTGCGTCCCGGGTTCTGTGGGAGAAATAGCCGGCTATCCCAGCCCCAGGGGCATCAGCAGGACCCTGGGCAGAGGAGGCGTGGCCATGCTGGGTTAGGGCAGGGGACCGGTCGCTCTCCCCTCTCCCAGCGGACACAGCTGTCTGTTGGGCTCTCACGGTGGACCAGGTGGAGCCCACGGACCCGTCTGAGGACATCCACGCCCCCCACAGCCCCCGGGAGGCCCTGTGCCCATTGTTCCCCTCCCTGCTGAGGCCCAGGGCCCAGAGGAGGTGCTGGCGGCGGCAGCGAGTCAGGAGATGATTCAGGATTCCAGCAGGTGCGTCGTCCCCAAGCCTGGCCGCAGCCGCTGCCACCCCAGCGAACGCCTTGCCCCAGGTGTCGGCGGCAGCCCACCAACGCCCCAGCCACAACGTTCCAGCACAGACCGCCCGGCTTGGTTCTCAGAAGGGGGCTGTGTCTTCTGCCGAATCAATGGGGTGAAGTGTTGCCACCTGGATCCAGGATCTGGAACCAAAAAGGTGTCTCCTTCCAATTTACAAAAATGACTATGAGTGTCATTCTTGGAATTCTAGCCCCAGCTCCCAAGACTTGAAAGCCAGCCAACTGGGGAGGACCATAAAGCCACACAGGAGAGGCACAAGGCCCAGAGGATCGGGCCTAAGGACAGTTAGAACAATTAGGCCCAGATGTGCTCTGAGCATCCCAGCAGCCAGAGCAAAAAGGGCAGGCTGAGGGCTCCCTGGCTCTCCCTGTGGGAGAGGCTGAGCCCTGGAATGACTGTCCACATGCTCATCTAAGGGACAACGGGCAGGGTGTTGTCCCGATGCCCTCCCAGCCCCCAATCCCTGAGCTCCTTGATGTCAGGGTGTCTCCTTCCCTGAACACTCAGCCCCAGCCCCGGACCCAGCACCAAGCAGCTGCTCGAAAAACAAATCAGATTCTCAACCCTGCTTGACACTAGAAGGCAAAGATTCACTTTCCTGACCACGCTTCTCCCTGGGAACAGCATGTGTAACTGGAAGAGAAAAGGTGTGATTTGGCAGAAATGTCAGCCCTGGTGCTCACGTCTCCTGAGATGGACATGGTGGCCATTCCCCGTCTTCCCTTACCTCCTCCCTGCCTCGGCCTCCACAGGGTTCCAGAATTCTTGCAGTCCAGCGAGGGAACCCCACATGCCGGCCACAGGGATTGGTCAGGTAATGCAGGTCTGCGCCGCTCATGCATGTTACTGACTGAATCAAGCCTGGAGACCTGGATCAAACCTTACCTGAAGCTCAGTTTACTTCTGGACCCTCCAGACACATAAGCCATTTTTGAACCTTTTGTAGTTTTTAAGCCAGGCCATGGTTTTAACGTGGAGCTCTGATAACACATGGGCTGTGTCCCTGGGCGAGCCCTGTCCCCTCTCTAGGCCTCAGTGTCCTCGTCTGTCTGCTGACCTCACGCAAGTACAGACACTGTGCCTTGACCGGGACCGTGTCAGGAGGGTGGCCCTCACTGTCTCCGCGGCTCCCGTCCTGCACTCAGCTCTGGCCTCGCAGCCCTGCTTGCAGCCCTTGGACCCTCGAAGCTCTTTTTTCTTGCCCAGCCTTTGCCCACGCTGTCCCCTCTCTGCCTGGGTCCCCCTGCCCTGAGTGCCCATGCCTGGCTCCTCCCAATTCTTCCAATCTCCACTTAAATGCCACCTCCTCCAGGAGGCCCTTCCTGACCACCCTGTTTGAAATACCGTGTGTCCTATTCATTTTCGTCACAGTACTTAGTGCCACGTTTTACTTTTTTTGTGAATCACGTTTGTTTCCGTACTAGGTTACTCACTTGAGGTCTTCGTCCCGTAGGGTGACGCTTCTCACACTAGTGCTGGTAAAGGACCAGGCTTTTCAGTCCCAATCTGTCATTGACTCATACTTTCACAAACTTTATTAAAAATACACTTCTAGGAAATTCCTACTCTAAAAAAACACTGACTAGAAACCCCAAATTCTTGTTATTACACTCGACACTCATGAGATCACTCTGTCCACTTGTTTCAAGGGTTTTAAATGGCAAGGTACAAACTCAACCCCCCCAGGGCAGGCTGGACCCCCAGCGTCACCGCCCTGGGGGGACGTGACACACCCGGCCCCCTTGCCCCTGGGGCAGGACAGTGCAGACGCGGCCCCAGCCAGGTCCGCAGTCTCCCAGAGGGCTCACTTGCTGGGTATCACTCCTCTTAATGGCTTCCTTCCCTTCGCTGTCACTTCCTCGCTCCCCTACCTGTGTGTCACCTCTCACTGCACGGACCCCTGATTTGGGACAGCTTCTGGATGGATCGTAACAATCAACCCATCACACGGGAGACCCAGGACCTGATGTCATCCCTGCTGTCCCCCTGCTGTGAACCAAAGGCTGCGCCTCTCAGTGAAACGGGGGGGACCAAATCCACGGCGGAAGGAGGCTGGGGGGAGCAGAGACCCACGAACGGCGGAGACCCACGCTGGGCGCCCCTCTTCCAGAGCCCGGAGACCTCCTCCTCCAGGGGTGAGCATTCCCTGCCGCCCGATCTCCAGCCAGGCGAGGCTCTGGAAACACCGCTCCCACCATAACTGGGAAGCTAAAAATAACTCCCAGCTCAGAAGAAAGAACTCTGATTCTGGCTGCACTGGAGGGAACTACCCCCCTGCCCCCGGCACCCCTGCACACCTGGAAAGCAAACCCCCAGTGGCAGAGACCCAGGCCTCCACCTGCCGGAGACAGGCCTCTGCCGGGGCTTGTCACCCACACAGGGAGATGCCCCACCACGGGGACGGCCCACGTGGTTGCTCTGGCTCACAGGAGGCACTGGGGGGCATAGTAGGAGGCACCCCCCCATGTGTGGGATGGCCGGGCTCCTCCCCACCACTGGCCGGCCCGGCTGGGACCCCGGAGTGCAGCACTGTGGGTGCAGGCACTGTGGATGGAGGGCGCTGCCGGCATCCCAACTCCAGTCCCGTCCCTTAGACAGCCTGCCCTAGATGCCATCTGGATTTCACTCCCTCACTCACTCCACTGGAGACCCGTGTGCCCCGCGGCAGCGCTGCTGACCAGGCCTGGCCTGGGGTCAGGGCCCACCCAGAACTTTGTCTCGCTCCAGGGGTCCAGCTGCGACCGCGTGTCCAGCAAAGAGCATGGGCGGGCGAAGCAGGGAAACTCTTTATTGGCCTCGGGGCGCGGGCTAGCCCAGCCTGGGGGCGCCCCCGGGGGTGCCCGGCTCCAGCCCCACCGGCCCCGGGAAGGCGGCGCCGGAGCCGCGCGCGGGCGCGAGCAGCAGCAGGCCGGGCGCGGCGGCGGCGGCGTAGCTCCGGGCCAGGCGCTCCAGGCGCCGCTTGCGCACGGCCGCCTGGGCCGTGGCGTGCAGGGGCCGCAGCAGCGCGGGGGGCGCCGCGCCCGGGCCGCGCAGCAGGAAGTCGAAGCCCGCGCGGTCGCGCGGGTCGTAGAAGAGCGGCCCGCGGGCCGGGTCGGGCCCCGGCGGCCAGGCGAACGGGAAGGGCAGCGTGAAGTCCTCGGTGAGCACGCGGATGGCGAAGTCGTCCTCCGGGCCCAGCGCGCGGTAGGCGCGCCCGATGCCGCGGAAGTGCGCCGCCCAGAGCTGCAGGTCCCCGCCGTAGATGTCCGGGAAGGGGGGCTCCGGCGCCGCGGCGGGACCTGCGCGGCCTCGGGAGTGACAGAGGGCAAGTGACCACGTGCTCGGGCGAGGAGGGAGAGAGGGACCCTGAGAACCTGCCTGAGGGGCGAGGAGGGCCTGGAAGCCAGAGATGGGGTCCCGGGACTGACAACGGGGAGGCGGAGGCAAATCCCTGAAGGGACAGCGCCCCGACAAACCGCGAAGGCAGAAAGGCACTGAAGGGTGCCCACAAGAGAAGGCCACGAAATACTGCTTGGGCGGAACATTCCAGGCAGGGAGGAATCTGGGGACTTCGGCAGGACCTCCTCAACAGGCTCCGGAGGCCGGGCTCAGCTCACAGACGGGGCAGGGGGTGATGTGGCCACTCCCAGTGCAGAGGGAGGACTGTGGGAGCCCAGCTTGGAGGCTGGATCAAGGCCCAGTGAGGATGAAGTCAGGACACCGCCAGCAGCAGCCCGTAGCTGGGAGGAAACGGAGGGGCCCAACGCCAGGCCCTGCGGATGGAGGTGGGGAGGAGCTGGGGGGGACAGCCGGCTTCCAGCCTGGCATAGTGACCCTGGACCCACGGGACCGGCAGCTCCAGGGGATGCAGGGGTCTGGTTGGACGGTGAAATGGTTCTGTGTCTGTTGGAAACCCTCTACTGGGAGCACGGCTTTCCAGTGCTTCAGTGTCCCTCTAGAAGTTGGGAACAATCAGACCGTTCTGCCGCCCTCACAGATGAGCTGGCATTGATGAACCTGCTGTGTCACTGGACGGTGATTTCCTGGCTCGGCCCTGCGGATGCGCCAGTCCCCAGCACCCAGGAGAGTGGGAGTGGACCTGGGCTGTGGGCGAGGCCGGACGGGCCGGGGCAGGGACCCGAGTGGTCAGCACCGCGGACAGCTCCCAGGGGGCCGTGCAGGGCCCTCCCACCGCGCGGCTGAGAGGCGGTGTCTCAGTCCCGCCACCCGCCTGCCCAGCACGCTTCTCCTGAGAGCCAGCCGCTGGGGCTCAGTGCCAGGGGCGGTGGGGTGTTGCTGTGAGTTGGGGTGAGAGCTGCAGGGGAGAAGGGAGTTGGGATGCAGCCCCTTGGAGAGGAGAGGGGAAGGCCCTGGCACACACAAGTGGATGCCACTCTCTGACTGGCACGTGGCCAGGTGAGCCTGGCTGTTGGGTGCGGACAGGTGAGGTGGTAAGGGCGGCAGCTGGGGACCGTGCGGCGGCCAAGGCGGCGGTGCAGGTGAAGGGCTGTGCTCTGCCAGAGCAGTGGTGGGAAGCCCTCGGGGTGTGAACATGGCTCGGGGAAGGAAGGGCAGGATTTGCTGATGGGGGGAGGGGGAGGAGAGATGAGAAAAGGGGAACACGCTGAGCCCAAGCAACGGGAGGAAAGGAGGTGAGATGGAGTGACAGACAGGAGCGGTCTGGGGCGAAGAGTCGAGTCTAATCGGGGGCAGCTGGTTGGATGGACCAGGACGAAGAGGTGTGGAGGACAGTGGGCTCTGCATCTGGAGTCGGGGCAGGGGCCCCAGGCTGGAGCTGGACCCCTGGGAGCCGGAGCTGGGGCAGAGCATGGGAAGAGACGAGGGCCTGGGGCCCCCTCCCGACAGCAGGGCCAGGGAGAGGAGGAGGAGCCGCAGTGGTGCAGGAGGAGTCGGTGGGGGCCAAGGAGGAGGGCAGCTCCTGAGCCCAGAGCTGCCGACACGGCTCTTCAGACGAGGCCCCGGAGCTGCCCCGGGTCCGGCCGCGTGCAGGGCATGGTCGACCTTGAGCAAAGCTGCTCCGGTGAAGGGTGGGCTCCAGTGGGCTCGTGAGCAGATGCGCGGGGAGACTGGGGAGCAGCAAGTATAAGCTAGCCTTTGTGAGGAGCTTTGCCATCAACAGGGGTCAGAGAAATAGGACGAGAGCTGGAAGGGACGTGGGGTCAAGAGACAGGGTAAAACAGCAAGCTCTTATGTGCTGGGAAGATCTAGCAAGGAGGGAAGGTGTCACGCTACTGGACAGGAAGGGCGGGGGTGGCCGTGAGGAGGCAGGAGCGGTGGCCTTGCTGGGAGCAGGGAGGGGGCGTCACAGGGGCCCGCGGGGCAGACAGAGCTGTGGACACAGGTGCAGGTGGGCAGGTGCCCGCGACGCTGGGGACCCGTGCGGGTCCTCTCCTCACGGCGTTAGGTTCTTGACCGAGGGAGCGGAACCAGCAGCCGAGAGTGAGGAGGAAGGGGAGGGGTTGGGGCTTGGAGCGAGACAGACGCGGACAGAGGGAGGGGTGCAGAGGGAAGGGGGGGGCCCTGAGGCTCGCAGTCAGGAAGGTACAGAGCGTCAGCGGGCGAGTTTATCCCCAGTGCAGCGCGACAACACGGGTGCCGGCGGGGCGTGGGCGGGAGTTGGGGGCTTGCCAGGCTGGTACAATAAAGCGAGAGAGGGCCCAGGGAAGGGGTGTGACGATCATGGCAGAGCTGGGTGAGCAGCGAGGGAGGCAGGGAGCGAGGCAGGGCAGGCGGGAGGAGGAAGAATGTGCCGGAAACAGTGGACTGCAGGTCGCCCCTCCGCTCAGGCGAGACTCCCGGGAATGGGTCAGGGCCCGGCTGCAGTTTGGACACTGACAAGGCCAAGGGCATGACCAGGGCAAAGGTGGGTACTGGGGAGAGGGGGGCAAGGCGCTGGAGAGGATTCTGGGGACTGAGGGGCCAGGGAGAGGGCAGAAATCCCCAAAGCGATGGGCACAGAGATGGAGGGAAGGTCAGGGCCCGCGTCCACAGTTCAAGGGGCAGATGACTGCTGTCTCCAGTGAGGTATGAGGTGTGTACTCCTGAGGCTGGGGGTCCAGGAGGCGGGGGGAGGGGCAGAGAATGGTCTGGAAGGGGCCCTGAAGAGCGAGGAGAACCCTGGCCCACCTCCAGGCTCAGGGGTCCGAGGGCGGCAGGACCCCTGGGAGGGCGGCAGGGCCCTAGGGAAGACCAGGGAGAAGGAGTTGTTGCGGGGGTCAGTGCCCCAACTCTGGCCTTGTCCTTCTGTGTGACCTTGGAAGAGCCCCCACCCAGGAAGCGGGGGTCGTGGCTGCTTCTTCCCCCACGTTCTCAGAGCCCCAGAGGCCAAGGGCACCCCTTCTCCTCCACCCCTCCCCCACGACGTGACTCACCTGGAGTTGCTGCAGGAGGAGGAGGGGGCAGACCCGCAGGGCTGGGGTCCCCAGGATGAGGGGAATCCATGTCAGCAGCCTGGGGGTCAGGCCCGTTTACCCGGCTACCCAGGAGACCATGGAAGGGGCCTTCTGAGGGGGAAAGAACCTTGCATTTAAAGGGGCCCCCCTGAAAGTGGGCTGGGGCTAGGAGGGGAAAGGGTAAAGGAGGGTTGGCGGCCCCCTCCTCCTACACCCCTGCAGCTCACCTGGTCCTGCTCAGGAGCCATCGGACCCCGCCCTGGCCCTCAGACACCTCTGGGCCCCTGCGCCCCGTCCACCCCTGAGGCGCACCGCGTCTGCCGCCCACAGCACCCCCACCACGCTCCCGGGGCGCAGAGGCCGTGGCCTGCGAGGGCTAGCATGGCCAGCCCGAAGGCCTCCCGTGAGCGTCCCCAGAGTCCGGGGGCCGTGGGGCTGCAGCACAATCTTCAGCCACTCCCGCAGTCCCGTGAAATGGGTCCAACCAGGCCCCAGGCCTCAAGGGACCTGACGAGTTCAAGTTTCCTCAAAACGGATCCAAGTGCCGGGAGGGGGTGGGGATGCGAGCCACTGAAGGGAAGGTAGCCCGTGACGCGGGCGCGGTGTGTGCTGAGGGCCAGCCTCACAGTTCCCCCGCCCTGGGGACCCGTCACCCCCCAGCCCTGCGGCAAGGGGCCAGCGGCCGTTCTCAGGGAGACGGGAAAGCGCTGGACCCCCAGCCTCAGGCGAGCCGAGGCCTGTGTGCTGTTGGAAGGGCACAGCGACGGGGGCGGCGAGGGGCTTCTAGAGGCCCGGCCCCCGCCACCCTCCGCTCGTTCCCGCATCTCCACACCCCCACACCACTCTCCTTACTGTGCAAACACGCCCTTCAGCCCCTGGTTCACGCTGTCCCCTCCAGGAAGCCCTCTCTGCCTGTTCCATGCCCCTCAGAGCCCCCCAAGGCCTGAATGGCCCTCCGCTGGAAGTCACCGGGGACTCTCCCTTCCTTGGCTACGGACCTTGGGTCAGGTGCTACCCTGAGGCCTAGGAAGGGGCATGAGTAGGAGGTCAGGGAGGCCACGGTTGCCGTGGCCAGGACCAGCACCTGTGCCACCTCGTCACCTCCTGGGACCCCTCGCCACAGGCCTGACACCTCCTGTGGCCCCGAGCCCTGGCGCAGTCAGCCCAGCCCCAGCGGGAGGGCCAACCCCCTCCCCCCCAAACGAACTGCACCTTGCTGGTTGCCAGCAGCTTCCGAAAAGCAGGTGGGGAGGGGGCAGGGAGCGAATGGGGGTCAGGAGAGGAAGAAGGACTCGCTCCCTGCAGGTGGGGCCTCAGTTTCCCCATCTGTAAAACAGGGCTGAAAGAGCCTGCCTGCACGTCCGTGAGAACGCTAGCGTGCGGCAGAGGAGGGGGTAAGATGTGGCCAAGCTGGCAGCGCGAGCGGGTCACGAAGCGCGGCCCCTCCCTGGGGCGGCCTCCTGAGCACCTCGTGACGGGACCTCGGGGTGGCGGCACCTCCAGTCTGCCGGCCGTGACGGAACTGCAGCTGGACCCCTCCCCAGGTCCTCCCGGCAAGCCCGGGAGTGTGGGGCGCTGCTCACTGATGTAAAATGAGGGAGCTCCCCGAACCCCCCAAGCCGGCGGGAGTCGGAAGCACGCGGCTCCGCCCCGGGGGCCCTCCCGTGCGGGCCCAGAGCACAGCTGTCCCCCCGGCCAGCGCCTCCACGCCAGGACGCCGCCACGAGTTTCCTAGGCCCTGAGTGCCAGGCGGGGTCCTGAGAAGCAGCGGCCCGGTGCCCGTCGGCCCCCCCACGGCAGAGCACCCCCCTCGGGCACACGCTGCCTCCTACCCGCCGGCGCCTCCTGAGCCCCCGGCCAGGCCAGGCCCCCGGGCTGGCGCTCACGGTGCCCGTGGGGTCGTAGGCCTCTGCGTCCGCCCTGGGCGAGCGGGTGCCCGCACGTCACATGACAGCGCATGTTTTCCATCATCCGGTGCTCCGGCCACAGGGGCCCCTGGACGCCAGCTCTCGGGGCGGACGGCAGCTCTGGCTGCCAGATCGCGGGGTTAACTCGGGAGAGAAGAACACAGCCACTGACACTCTTCTCCGCAGACCTTCACAGGCGCCTCTGCGGCCGGGACCCCTCAGCGTATTAGTCAGGGCGACGTATGTGGTAACAAAGAGCCCCCGCACAGCACCGTCAGTGACACGGAGCGTCGTCTCCCAGGCCCGCAGGCGGCTCAGCTCCACGGGGAGCCCCTCACCCCTGCAGCTGCCCCCAGCTGTGGCTCCGCCCCCTCGGAGGTGTCCCCTGTGAGGGGACATTGCATCCCAGCTGGGGGGGTGGGGAGGCCCAGGGGTAGCCGCCTCCTTGTAAGAACAGAGGGGAGACTGCTCTCGGAGTCCCTAAGTCCAGGGGAGAATTGAGTCCCGGGTCCCCCCAGGCCGCAGGGGAGGCTGGGAAACGTAGTCCACACCTGAGCAGTCAGGGGCCGGCGTTTGGAGTGACAGCGTCCAGTCTGCCACAATAATGAAGACGAGATGGTGTGTCTGCGCTGGGGCTGCCCAGAAGCACCCTGTGCTCCTTCCTAGGCCTTCTCGAACCAACTGCCCACGACGGTGTCACTGGGACGGAATCCACGTGTCCGCAGGGCCACGCTCCCTCCAGGGAAGAACCCCCCCCAGCTTCGGGGGGCTGCTGGCACCCCCTGTTTGAGGCCACGTCACCCCCATCCCTGCTCTGTGGTCACACGGCCTCCTCTCTGTGTTTCTAAACCCGCTCTGCCTCTCTCTCTCAGGACTCGTGTGGTTGCATTTAGGGGCCACCCAGAAAATCTGGGATAATCTCCCCACGTGAAGATCTCCCACATAATCACAGCCAGAGTCCTGTTCTGCTGCAGAAGATCACAATTTCCGGTTCCAGGGATTTGAACGCTGACACCAGGCGGGGGGGGGGGGGCGGCATTCAACCGCCAGATGTTAAGACAGATGATTTGAGGATGAGAGGTCGCTTGAGAAGCAATCCCAGGGCGCACGGGAGCCTCCGCGGCTCGACCCCCCCGCCGAGGGGCCCCAGAGCCCCTCAAGGAAGACAGGCCGGCATTGAGACACAGGTGACGTGGGAGGGGGATCACTGTCACCTGTCATCCCCACCTTCAGGAAGCTGCAGTCTAGTTGGAGAGACGGATAAAAGATAAGCTAAGTCAATAAATAAAGAGAATGACCCATTAGGATAAGGCTAGAAAAGGACATTGTCAGGGAGCAGGGGCAGGGGCGGGGTGTGGGGACACCCCTGTGCTATTCTGTGGACAGAGACCGCCTCTTGAGGGAAATAACATTGAGGCTGAGGTAAGGGCAGTGTAGCATGTAAAGGGAGAGGAAGGAGGGTCTGAGAAATGCTTGGCCTGTGCAAAGGCCCAGTGGCAGGAAAGGCTCCGTGTCTGAGGAAGAAGAAATAGTCCAGAATGCCGTGTGGCTGCTGAGCAGTGAGTTCACCAGAGATGGGAGAGAACCAAGGAGATTGGCAAGACCAACAGAGACCAGTTCCCTTCTCCAGCTGGACGTCACGGCCCTCACGACCCACACGTTCCTTGCCCCACCTCCTGGACCACCTCCCGGCTCAGCAGACCCCGCCCCTGCCATCTCTCCATCACTAGAGTTGGAGGTGCCTGCCTCCTTGAGGGGCCAGCCAGGGGGCCAGGCAGAGAGAGGGGTGAGGGGGACAGGCCCGGCGGCAGGGGGGAAGGGGGATGAGCAGGCCCTGCTGACCTGCCCGGTGCAGCCTGAACCCCCACATAATCCCTCTTGTCCCCGCCACTGCCTCTGAGTTATTTTTAAAATCTCATTTTCAGAAAGTGGAGGAGCAAACCCTTCCCTGCTTCTTTCTGTGGAAGGTTCAGAGAGGAGTCCGGAAGGAGGAACGGGCCCCGGAGGACGGGAGGGGGTGTCGTGGGCAGCGCACCCTCGGGGACCGGGCGTTGCGGACTCTGGGCCGGCCTCGTCACATGCACCAGAGACAGGGGCCCCTCGTGGGGCCGCCTCCCTCCACCAAGCACATCTGGCACTTTCACCCATGTGACGGGCACCTACCCAGGGCCAGAGCTCCGCAGGGACAGCTCCGGCCCCCACCCTCCTGGGACACAGGGTGTAGTGACAGTCCATGGCCATGAACCCACAGGGGGACCCCCAGGACCAGGGGGCCGGGGGGAGAGGCACGAGCTTGGCCAGGGCCATCAGCAAAGGCCATCGGGAGCAGTGACAGGTGGTGGAGGACAGGCGGAGGACTGCATGCGTGGGCAGAGCAGAGTGGACCCCAGGGACCAGGGCGCGCAGGGGCGCCCACAGGGGCCTCAGCAAAGGGGCAGCTCCGGGAACCAAGAAGTGCTGGGGCCAGAACTGGAGACACAGAGTCCAAGGCCCAGAGAAAGGGAAGCCTGGAGCCCCAGCCTGCACTTGAGGCCCCTGGAGGGTGGGGTTTAAACATCCTGGGAGGGGGTCAGGTGGTCAGATGGGGCCCCTGTGCTCCGGGGGAGGGTCCCCTGGAGAGTAACGTGTCTAGCTGGCCTCTGCTGCCAGTCCCCCGCCTCCCAGGGGGGCTCAGCGTGAGCTGGCGCTCAGAGCTCATGTTGGAGCCACCTAACCAGGGAGAACAGATGCTGTGCGAGCCCAGGGAAAGCAGGGGTGGAGTCACGGAGGAGGCGACCTGGGCTGGGGGTCTCAGGGCAAACAGGAGAGTGCAAGGAGTTTCTTTAGGAAAGCAGGGGTGTGGGGGGGAGGGACCGGGCGTTAAAGAAAAAAACTATTCATGACACTCGTTGAGGACACCGATTTATTCTAGGGAGCCTATCGCAGCAGGCACAAGGCCCAGGGTGCTGGGGGCGAGCAGGGCGCAGGGTGGGGGAGACCGGCTCCATCCGGCACAGCAGGGGCTGCGGGACCCCAGGCGAGAGCAGATGTGGGGCAGCGGATGGACAAGAGGACACGTTCGGGCGGAGGCGGTCAGGCCGAGCCCACCTGCCAGGATTCTTGCTGAGGGCAGGCCAGGTGGTCAGACCTCAGCTGGGGAGGCGGGGCTGGGAGGGGGGGCGGGAAGAGGAAACCGACCGGAAGTGGAGGGCTGTCAGGTGTAGGAAGCAATGGGTTGTGGAGGATGTGGGCTTCTTGCTGAAACGGGAGGTCCCAGGAGGGCGCAGATGGGCCCCGGAGAAGGTTCCGGAGCCTGACCAAGCAGAGAATCTTTGTCAAGGGCATTCCAGGGGAGGGCTCTGCACAAGACCTCAGAGGCTGACCTGACGGTAAGCCGAGAGCGGGAGGAGGTGGGGGAGGGAGGAGGGGCCTGTGTAGCAGGGCAGGGGCTGGGCTGTCGGCCCTAGGTGCCCCCCACCCCCCACCTTTGGGGCAGTAACAGCAGCCCCATTGTGGTGTCCAGCCCCGGTGGAGCTGGAGGGAGCCTGTGCAGGGGCAGGAGGTGGGAGAGAGCTGGTGTTCCCACGGCTTCCGTCCCCCAGTGGGCAGCACCCCTAGGTTGCCCAGCCGCCTGGAGGGTCCCCTCCCCAAACACCTGATCTTGGATTGCGGCGGAACCGCTGCCCGAGGCCTGCCTGGGCCCGCAGCGCCACCTGCCGGCCGCGTGGGGACGCACAGGCGGGCGCCGCCTCCGGGCCCAGACAGCGGGCTCATCCGCACCCTGGGCTGGAGCTTGGGGGCCTGTGGTTGAACTTGGCTCCACCGCTGCCTGCTGAGTGACCTCCAGCTAGGTTTCCACCATCTCTGAGCTTCATCCCATCCAGGCTGGTGAGCACACCCAGCCCTGAAAAGCAGCCAGCAGGCCGGGAGCCCACATCTGGCGGCGGTGGTGCCCCTCCCCCCCGTGCCAACAATGCTCCCTAGTTCTTGACAGGCTCCAGGGGGGACAGGCATGCAGCACGGCCCAGCCAGCGCCCCTGCACCCCTGACATCCTGCCATCTTGGTGGTGAGGGGTGAGGGGAGATGGGTAAGCGTCAGGGCTCAGTAGGGGACCCACCCTGTGTCCCCTGGGGCCAAGGTCCCTCACAGAGACTCAGCCACGGTCCCCGCCCCGAGGTGATGCTTGAATTCCCCGGACATCCAGCCTCCCCCAAACCCTGCAGAGATGGGAGGGCACGACCTCTGAAGCAGCTCCTTCATTTTACCTGGCGCGGACTTGCTGGAAAGTTCTCCCTTAGAAACGGGGCTGCAGAAACTCTGCCTCAGCGCTGGCGGGGGACCGCTTAGTCTAGGCGTTGCAGGACCCCGAAGGGCCCACGGGGGCCTTGGAAGGTCAGGGCCAGAGCCTGCAAAGCCCCCAAGGCTCAGCCCCTCCTCTGTCCCCTCCCTTCTGCCTGGGCCCCCAAGCAGCCGATGTGCAGCCTTGGGGGCCCCACCCCCACCCCCGAGGTCTCACTCTTGGTCCCAATTCCAAGTTCCCAAGTGGCAGGAAGACTGGTCGGGCCATCTTGCCCAATCAGCCTGGCAAATAGCTAAACCGGAGCTCTCCAGAGGTCCCTGCCTGTGGCTCCGTCCATGTCCACGGAGGGAGTACCCCCGCCCCCAGGCGGATGTCCCGGTACCCGCGCGGCGGTGCGCACGGAGTCGCTCAGTGCAGGGCGGCTCCAGGAGCTGGATCCGTGAGTGAGGTCTAGTCCAATGACCAGGAAGTGATGAGTGTGGGGTGTTTAGTACCTGCTGTTAATATAATGCATTTAATTGTGAGCTTCTGTGGCCGTATTTAACAACCAGCTCTCGAAATCGCTGAGTTTAGGACAGTCACGCAAGCCTTCTGGGGATGGCAGGGGTACACCCCTGGCCAAGGCCACCTGCCGCCACCGAGGTGCCCAGGACACAGCCCGGAGGCGTGGGGAGGGAGTTCTCCGAGACACGGGGGTCTCCCAAACGCCGTCTCTGGCTGCTCGGCCGGGCCCCTCCCTCAGGAAGGCGTTTCCGGGCCTGGTTCTCCGCTCCAGGGTGCTGGTGGGCAGGGACTTGAGCTCAGGGCTCCAGGCAGAGCCGGGTAGGTGCTGACATTTTCCACTTCAGGGCGACCTGAGGAGCAGCTTCCCGACTCGGCCTCGGCGGGAACCCCAGCACCCAGCTCCTCGGCCTGCGGGAATGCTTAAGGGTCCAGGTGACAAGCTCAGAAGGGTTCCGGGGACCCGGAGAGGCCCCGATAAGCATGCCATCCTCTCTCCTCTCCTGGCCCCTGCCAGCCCGTTCCTCCCCCCTCTCCCCAAACCCCCGGTTCACAGGACCCCAGTTAGAGCCGGGGCTGCCACCTCCCAGCCGTGGCGGCCCGCCGTGCTGCCCCCAGCACCTGCCCCAAGCAGGCAGCTAGAATGTCAGAACCCCCGGGGAGGTCACCGCCTCAATCATCCAGCCAGCAGGACCAGAGCCGGAGTCTGAACCCCAGGGCCCAGTGCTAAGGCCCCTCGGCCTGAGGGGTGAGCGCAGGATGTCATGTCTGTGAGACCCCCCAGCAGGAGGGGGTCCCGGGCAGCGGCTGTTTCCAAAACGCAGGGCTGCGTGCACAGTGTGGCCTCAAGCACCCTTGTGCCCCAGGCTGGCTGGGCCGAGCGACAGGTGATGGGGGTGCAGGTCCCTGCAGTGTCCTGGCTCGTAGCCCTGCTCTCACCAGCCCCACCTGCAGGGCCTCTGACAGCCGAGTATGGTGACAAAGGGCCACTCTGGGCGTCCCCGGCCGCCTTCTGGACTCCCTTGCCCTGCAGCCTTGCAGCTGGACCGCGGCCCAGTGTGAGGGGCGGTCGTGAGGAACCCTGAGTCTGCCATTTTCCCCGGTACAGAGCATGGATGTGTTATCTATTGCTGTGTAACAAGTGACCCCAAAGCTTAGGGGCTTCCAACGCACGTCCTCTGCCTCGCTGGAGTCTCGGGTCAGGAATCTAGGATTGGCTGCGTCTTCGGTCCCAGGGGTCCTCACCAGCCAAGGTGTCAGCCGGGGCAGCTCCGTGGGTCTTACAGGGGACCGTTCAGGACCAGAGACAGAAGGGCTGCGCCCCAGGCCACACCCAGAGCACAGGCGCACGCACAGACACGTACAGGGGCCCAGAGCAGTGCCCAGTCCCTCCTTGAGTGCTGGGACCATTGTGACCTCAGGGGTGAGGTCAGGGCTGGCCGGGGTGGGGAAGAGGGGTACCCGGAGATAGGGCTGCCCTGCTGGGCATGAGGACAGTGCTGGCAGCTGGGGCCTGTGGGTTCTCCAAACCGCGCCCCAGCATTTGGAAAAGCCACACAGCCACAGTCACGGCACGGCTGGCGGGACCCTGCCAGCCTCGTCCCAGACCCCAGGTCAGCACAGCACCAGGCAAGGACGTGTAGGAGGGGACGTGTCCCCAGAAGGGGACGCCCGATGCCCTGCTGCCCGCAGGTGCCCTGGCCCCTCCATCTTTCAGGACGGTGCCTCCCTGCAGGGCAGCAAGGGCACCCCCAGAGGGTAGGATTGGGGCGAGCCCCACCTGGCAGCTTCGGACTTGGTGGAGAGGACGGGAGGGAGGATGTTGGGCTGAAGTGCGGGCTCTGCCACCGCCCTGTGGTGTGGCCGTTGACTGCCTGTGGCCAGAGGCATGGCTGGCAGCGGGTCAGTGTCCCTGGCCATGCCTGGGCATGAGTGAATGCACGGACTGACCCATTGTCCACGTGCTTCCCGGAGCCTCGGCTTCCTATCTGCACCGTGGACACTGGTGCAGTGGCCAGTGTCCTGGCAAAGACACAGCGTGTCCTAGGGACGGCTTGAGGCAGTGCCCGGGGCCAGGCAGGGACCGGCAGGCTCCCTGCCCTGCCTCCCCGGACCCCCGGGGTTCCCTCGGAGGGGGCCTGAGCACACAGCTCCCCGGACCACCCCAGGCGGACTCCCGAGCAGGGTCCCTGTGTGCAGTGCTGTTCCAGAAGGAGCAGCTTTGTACACGGTTCGAACTCCCTTATTTCCGTGTGCGAGCCGTGTCTCCGCGTGCTGGCGTCAGGCCTGCCCCGCGCCGCGCCGGGACCGCCTCTGCGGCGAGGACGCGCTTCCCTCACGGCTGTGTGGCTGACTGCGCCGTCCTTCTCCGTGTTTAAAAATATATTCCGCTTCGGTCCTCGCCGGGCTGGCGCCGCTTCAGGGCCAGCTACGGGCCAGCGCTGTGGGCGACCCTGAGCAGCGGGCTCCCCTCCGGAGCAGAGGGCAGCCGGGCCCCTGCCCTTCCTGAGCGGCCCTCAGAGGTGGCGCCGGCCAGCCTCGGTCGGAAAGGCCGCACTTCGTGGCAGCGGCAGGGAAGGGGCTGGTTTTCTGAGAGGCGCTCGGAAGAAGGGGCCGCCCAGGAAGGTCCTGGCTCTGAGCCCTGCTGGCCACGGCGCCCAGCGCGCAGGCTTCAGGCTCGGGCTGGGTCTGAGCCAGAGTCGTCCTGCAGGGACAGGCACTGAACCTCTGTGTCTCGGCACCTCGCGGGTTGTCATCCGCGGGCGGCAGGCGGCGGAATGGGGGGGTGGAGAGTCGGGGGGCAGCTGATGAGGGCACCCCCTGCAGCGGGCCGGGCGGCCCTATGCCCAGAACGTCTCACTCACTCATCACTCCGTCCTCTGGCCCCCCCACGCCCCACAGCAGGCACCTGTCGGACGCCTGCACCCCAGTGGCCCCCAGCGCCCGAGCCTCCCTCACGAGGCTGTTTGGCACGACCGCACAGCTTGTCGGGGGGTCCTGTGCCGGGTTTTGTGCACCTCACTGCTGGCACGGCGCATGGCCTCTGGTCTGCGCGTCGCCTCTCCCCCAGGGCACGCGCTCTCTGAGGGAAGGGGTTTCTGTGTGTCTTGTTCAGACCAAGTTCCGGGCCCCACGGCATCGGCTGGCATGTGGCCTCCCCGAAGGCAGGAAGGGATGAGGCCGCCCCTGTGGGGGGCCCGGGGACTGCGAAGACGGCCAGCCACTGCAGGCCAAGTGCCCCACCCCGTCCCTGTCCCTCCTAAGCCCTTTCCTCCTGAGGACAGGCTGGTGCTCCGACGTGCAGAAATGCGCCATCTCCGTCCAGCAAACCCAGGAGTGTCCTCTGCTTGGCCGCCCGGCTCCCAGAGGCAGATGGCGGGGAGGGCCCTCGGTGTGGCTGGGGCGGAGCGGGCATGAATGCCGTCCTGGAAGGGAGCTGGAGGAGGGACTGCCGGGAGCAGCCCAGCCCCAGGGGGACAGAGGAGGAGCCGCCCATCTGAGGAAGGCCCTCCCAGCAGCTCGCCCTCAGACCCGTCCTCTCCCTCCTTTGTTCAGTGCGCCTTCATGGACAGCTGGCCCCAGGACATGCTGGGGACCCAGGAACAGCCAGCTCGTCCCCAGGGACACAGGAAGGGGAGGGGCCAGGGGCCAGTCAGCAGTGAGGGAGGCGCCTTCACCCCAGGATGCTCTTGGCAAGTCCAGAAGGCTGGAGGGTGGGTGTCTGTGCCCTGAAGGGGACGGGGGGGGGGGGGGGGGTAGGAAGGACGCATGCTCTGGGCGACGACCAGGGTCCTGGGGAGCTGGGGGGCTTTCCCAGAGGTCAGGATGGGGCTGACTGTGGCTGACACATCCAGTAGTCCCACCAACATTACGGAGAACCTGCCGGCGCCCCAGGCACGGCTCCGCGTGTGAGGGGACAGAACTGGAGACGAGACGTAAGGATCCCTGCCGCGGCGGCTGCGCTCCAGCGGGAGAGACAGTCAATAAACCGCCGATGTCAGAAAGTCAATTATATAATGTTACAGGGTTAAAAGTGACGTGGAAACAAGTTGAGAGGGTGGGGGACAGAGAGGGCGGGGCGACAGGCACGTTGCAATATTAAATAAGCTCATCAAGGAGGTAATGATTGAGCTGGACCCAAAGGGGGTGAGAAACTGACCCGAGCAGCCATCTGGAGGAAGGATGTTCCCTGGACTGAAGGGGCAGCCGGTGTAAAGGTCCTGGGGTAGAAACGTGCCCGGCGGTTTGAGGAGCAACAGAAGCTCACTGCTAGGGTGGAGTAACGAGAAAGCAGGAAGAAATGAGATCAGAGAGGCGGTGAACCCATTTTTGTTCTAGGGACCTTGCTTTCTTTTTTATTGTGATATAATTTATGGACAGTAAGATTCAGCGTCTTCGGTGGGAGGCTCTGCAGGTTTTGACAAAGTCACACAGTCGTGAATCCACAAGCAGATAGGAGCCAGGTTTGCCTCCCCCAAGGCCCCCGTGCCCTTAGGTAGCCAGCCCTCCTCCAGCTTCCCATCCCGAAGACCACTGATCTGTTTTCCGTTCAGTTGGTCCTTTTTCAGAAAGTCACAAAAACGGGACGGGACGGTGCGCAGCTCTCCGGGGCTGGCTGTCGCTGTCACACGGCGGGATGCAGGTAGGAGCCATCGTGTTGCTGAGCTTCTTGGTAATTCGTTCCTTTTTATCGCGGACGAGTGTTTCCATGGATGTAATACCCCTCTTCTTTAAGCACCGGCCGCTCGAAGCGCATGCGCATTTCCTCCGGTTGGGGCGACTGCAGGCAGAGCCGCTATAAACATTCGTGTGCAGATTTTGTGTGAACGTGAGTTATTGTGTCTGAGCGAATGCCTTGGAGAGGACCAGCAGAGCGCACGTGTAACCTCCTGAGACAGCAGCAGGCTCCTCTCCACGCTGGCCCTCTCCAGCGCTTGGGACATTCAGGGCTTTTCCCCTAATCTTAGCCATTCTAGTGGACGCGTAGCCATCTTCCACTTTAGCTTTAACTTGTTTCCTTCATGAGGAAGGACGCCGGGCACCTGTCACGTGCTTACTTACCCTCCGTGTGCCTCCTCGGGGGGCGGCGTGCCTCTTCAACTCTCTTGTCTGTACGTCATTAGATGGCTTGCATTGGGGTTTGGGTTTTGTTTTGTAAGTTATCTGTGTGTTCCGCACATGGATCTTTATCAGATATGTGATTCGCAAATATTCCCTCCAAGTCCACAGCTAATCTTTTCCTTTTTCATAGATGTCTTTCGAAAGGCAGAAGTCTTTAATTTTTATGAAATCCAATTTAGCATTTTTTTCTTCTATGGATGGTGCTTTTGGGGTCACATCTAAGGAAACGTTGGCCCAAGATCACAAGAACTTATTCTCTCTTGTATTTTCTTCTAGAAGTTTGGAACCCTAGGTTTTACTCTTAGGTCTATGATCTGGAGTTAACTTTGGTACAGAGTGTGACGTATAGGTTGGGGCCGTTTTTTTGCACATGTATGTCCAGTTATCGCCCAACATTTGTTGAATACATTTTCTTAATTGAATTACGTTTGCACTTTTATCCAAAATCAGTTAGCTTTGTACATGTGAGTCTTTTTCTGGACTCTGTTTTGCATTGAATATTTACATAAATTTAGACAAAATTGACATCTTAACAGCATTGAGCCTTCTGATCCATGAAGATGGTATATCTCTCCACTTATTAAAGTCTTCTTGATTTCTTTTGTTGATATTTTATGTTTTACAGTTCACAGGCGCTGCAATTATTTGTTAGCCATATACCTAAATATCTCATGTCTTTAATGCTACTGTGTATGGTACCTTTTTTTCCAAAGTTTGTTTATTGATTTTGAGAGAGAGAGAATGAGAATGAGTACTGGAGGGGCAGAAAGAGAGAAGGAAAGAGAGAATCCCAAGTAGACTCTACCCTGTCAGGGAAGAGCCCTATGTGGGGCTTGATCCCATGAACTTTGAGATCCTGACCCGACCCAAGGTCAAGAGTCGGACACTTAACCAACTGGGCTGCCTCTATGGTACCTTTTTAATTTCAACTCCCAGCTGCTTGTTGCTAGTATAGAGAAATATGACTGATTTTTGTATAATGACTTTATTTTTACAAATTTACTAAACTCTCTGTTCAGTTCCAGTAGCTTTTTTATAGATTCTTTGGGATTTTCTAATTAGCTGATAACATCCTCTATGACTAGAGGTCACTTGTCCATTCCTTTCCAGTCTGCGCACTTTTAATTACTTTTCTCACCAGTTTGTATTGACTAAGTCCTCGGTACCATGTTAAATAGAAGTAGTAAGAACAGGCTTCCTTTCCTCATTCCCGACTATGTGGGAAGAGTCAGCCTTTCACCATCAAGTATGATTTTGGCTACAGGATTTTTGTAGGTATTCTTTATCGGGTGAGGAAGTTCCTTTAAGTCCTGTTTTTATTGTGAATGAATGTTGAATGTTCTCAAATGCTCTCTCTGCATCTATTGAGAGGATTCTACGGTTTTCTTCTTTCATCTACCAACACTGGGAGCCACGTTGACTTTCAAATGTCCGACCAGCCTTGCATGCCGGGGGGAGGGCCCACTGGGTCAGGTAGATGAATGAGCACGTCCATATATTTTGGATTCTTATGTTAAGAAAGTTTTCAGTGCCTTTATTTGGTTTAGGTATCAGGGTATTAATGCTCACCTCACTGAATGAGTTAGGAGCTGTTCCCTCATCTTTAATTTTCTGGAAGAGTTTTATAGTATTGGTATCATTTCTTCCTTTAAATGCTTGGTAGAGTTTAAGAGGAAAGCCATCTGGGCCTAAAGTTTTCCTTGTGGGAAGGTTTTCAGCCGCAAAGTCAATATTTATAATAGGCCGGGGCTGTTCTGCCTATTTAGTTCTTCATTGAGCTCTGATATTTAGTCCTTTTATGACTAAGGAATTCATCCATTTCATCTGGGTTGTCAAATTTATTGGCAGGCGGTTGTTCGTAACATTCCCTCACTGTCCTTTTAACTTCCGTAGGATCTTTAACGATGTGTCTGTTCCTCCTCTCAACATGACTGATTTGTGTCTTCTTTGTTTTTGCCCTAATAAAGCCTGCTGGAGGCTTATCAAATGTCTTCCTCTTTTCAGAGAGCCAGCTTTTGGTTTTTATTGATTTCCTCTATTGCCTTTCTGTTTTCTACTTCATTGATGTCTGCTCTACTTTTTATTATTTTCTTTCTTTGGGTTTAACTTTCCCTTTTTTCCCTAATTTTTTAGGTGGAAACTTAGGTCACTGATTGCAGACCCCTATTCTTTTCTACGACTGTAAGTTTCAATGCTGTAAACTTCCCTGGAAGCACTTAGCTGCCCCGCATGCATTCTTATATGTTGTGTTTTCATTATCATTCAGTTCAAAATAGTTTTTACTTTGTTACAATTCCTTCTAGAGCGATGCATTATTTAAAATACTTACTTAGTTTCAAAAGACTTGAGAATTTCCCGTCTATCTTCCTGTTATTGATTTCCAATTTAATTTTATTGTGGTCAACAAGTACACTTTGTTTGATCTGAGTCCTTTTAAACTTACGGAGACTATTTTATGGCCCAGAGTATGACCCATCTTGGTAGATGCTCTGTGTGCACTTGAAAGGAACACTTGCTCTGCTGCTGCCGGATGGAGGGCTTCGTAAATGCCGATTAGGTAACATTTGCTAAGAGTCTCACCCACGTCTTTTAGATCTTTGATGATTTTCCGTCTTCTTGCTCTATCGATTATTGACAGAGGGACGGCGAAATCTTTGACTGTGATTCTACTATTCAACTATTTCTCCTTTCAGTTCTGTCTTTTTTGCTTTATGTAGTTGAAGCCTCTGTTACGAGGTGCATGAACAATAAAAATTGCTAAGTCATCTTGATGAGTAACCCGTTTACCATTATAAACTGATTCTTTTTTTTTATTTGAGAGAGAGGAAAAAAGAGAGAGAGAGAGAGCACGTGCATGAGCAGGGGAGGGGCAGAGAGAGAGAGAGAGAGAGAGACTCAAGCAAGCTCCAAGCTCAGCATGGAGCCTGACGCAGGGCTGGATCCCACGACCTTGGGATCAAGCTCTGATCTAAAATCAAGAGTCAGACACTTAACTGACAGAGCCATCCAGGTGCCGCGAGCTGATTCTCTTGATCTGTGGCTGTATTATTAACTTTAAAATTAATATATACGTTATCCGACATTAATATAGCCACTCCAGTTTTCAGATTATTATTAGCAAGGTTTCTCTTTTTCCATCCTTTATTTTTCGTTGATTTGTGTCTATTATATTTCAAATGTATTTCTTATAGGCAGCATATACTTGGGTCTTGATTTTTTATTCAACTTGAAGCCTCTGCTGTTTGATTGAGTTACTTAAACCATTTGCATTAATGTGATTAGTGATGTGATTTAGTTTTCATTTATTGTCTTGAAATTTGTTTCTGCTTTGTTTCTTCTCTTCTTTGTTCTTTTTCTTCTTCTGCCTTCATTGGCATTAACTGAGAATTTTTTATGGTCTTATTCTACATCTTCTTTTGGCTCATTACCATATGTATTTTGGTTTACCCTCAGATTTTTTAGTGATTGCTTTAGCGCTTTTACTTTACAATTTGACAATATCTCAGTCTACCTTTAAGTGGTATTGTGGCACTTAGAGTATAAGCATCTTACAACATTTTACTTCCGTTTCCCTCTCCTGCCCTTCATGGCATTGTTGACATATATTTTACTTGCACATTTGTTATAGGCCCCACAAGGTATTATTATTTTTGCTTTAAACTTGAAAAATAAGAAAGAATATTTTATATTCACCTACATATTTACCCTTTCCACTGGTTGTTTTCTTTCTTTTTTTTTTTTTTTTTTTGGTCTTATTTCCATCTGGTATTATTTTCCTTCTGTCTGAAAGGCTTCCTCAAACATTTCTCCTGGCACAGGTCTGCTGGGTATAAATTCTTTCAGCCTGAGTGCATCTGATAAAGGCCGGGTGTTGCCCTCCGGTGTTAGAGTGTTTTCTCTGACGAGCTCGCCAGGGTTTTCTTCTCTTACTGCTTTAAACTGTTGCCCCATGTCTCCGGGCTTGCACAGCTCTGACTAGAACTGCACCCTGTCTCCTATCTTTACACTTTTGTATACAATGTGTCCTTTATCTCTGGCTTGCTTTGTTAAGATTTTCTCTTAGCGTTGGTTTTAGGCAATTTCATTTCAGTGTCATTTGGTGTGGTTTTCTTCATGTTTGTTCCAGTTGAGGTTCATTACATTTCCTGGATGTGTGGGATTTTTAGTTTTTATAAATTCGGAAACTTCAGATGCTATTTCTTCAAAAACTGTTTTCTGTCTCCCTTTCTTCTCCTGTGAGGACTCGCCTTCCACACACACCGTGGCTTCTGGGGCTGCTCTACAGGTCGCTGATGCTCTTTCCATTTTTTCCCGTCTTTTTTCTGTTTCTGTTTCATTTTTTGATAGTTTCTGCTGTAGTGTCTTCAAGTTCACTAATCTTTGCTGCTGCTGTGTCTAGTTTGCTATTAAACTCGCCCACTGCACTCTTCACCCCAAAGGCTGCATTCTTCATCATGTTTATGTTTTCCACATCTCTCTGCCGTGTTGAACGTGCGTGAACTGTGATAACATTTGATGTCCTTGTCTGCTAACTCATTTGTGTCACTTCTGTGTTGCTTTCGGTGAGTTAACTTCTTTCCTCCTACTGAGGGCTCATGCTGTCTGGCTGCCATGCATGGCTAGTAGTTTTTTATTCAATGCCGGGCATTGGGAACGTTACCTTGTTGGGTGCTGGATATTTCTGTACTTTTCAAACATTCCTGAGTTTTGTTCTAGAACACAATTAACTTAGAAACAATTTGGTCTTTTTGAGGCTTGCTTTTAAGCTTTGTTAGGCAGCACGAAGCATTCTTTCCTAAGGGTGAGTGTTCTTTCCCGCATGACCGACATAGTACCATTCAGAGAACTCTGCCCAACGCCCGGTGAATTACAGTTTTCCGGTCGGGCCGGTAAAGCAAAGGGCCCCTCCCCCGCCTGTGGGAGCTCTGAGGGTCGTTTCCTCGGCCCCTCACGGGTGGCCCTTGTACCACCTACGCTAATGAGCGCCCGGAGGAGGGCTCGGGGTGGGGGAGGTCCTCAAACCTCCAGTTTTCTGCCTCCTATCACTCGCCCCTGCAAACACAAGCCACTCTGGCCTCTCCAAACATCCTCCTCCTTTCCCCACCTGAGGGACCCACTGAGCCTCTGGGTTCCCTCATCCTGCCTGCAGGTTAGAAGCTTCCAGGCAGCAGGCGTGGCACTTGGAGCTGACCCTGCAGACTTTCCATCTCTCTGGGATCCTCGTCTTGCACTTCTTGTTGCCTAATGTCTGATGTTGGCGGGTTTGTCTAATTTTTCCAGTTTTGGGGTTGTTTGAGGCGGGAGGGGGAATCTGAAGGGAATTCCGGTGTCGTCTTTACCACCTTCAGGACTCTGAGCTGTTTGCTGGGGCCCGGGGGGAACCGCTGAGGGCTCTGCATGACGTGATCTGACACGCACGTCTCACGTAGTCAAGTAAATGAGTGTGTAAATGTTAACAGACGAACCACCTGCTGAGACGCCACCTAATGTGCCCGTTGAGCCGCTGACGGTCTGTTGTCCTGCTCACCGTGACACTCGTCGTGGCTGGAAAGAGCATGTCTTGCCCGGGGCCAGTATTTGGGAACCAGGAACTGAGAGTGATCAAGCAATGGGGTCCCGGAGCAGAGAGAGCAGAGACCCACTCCTGCCGTGAGGGTCCAAGAGGAAGTCATGAGGCAGACAGCTTGGCCATCACCCCCAAGATGAGGGACGCCTCCTTTTTTGGCCCCTGTGGCACTGGGCATGGTCTGAGGGAGTCCTGCCCCCACGTTTGCAAAAGGAGGGAAGAGGAAGAGGACGTAGGGAGGAAGCAGCCTCAAGGGGCCAATGTCCTTCCTTGCCCGTGCCACACGTTTGTCCTCGTATCTCTGTCCCCAAACATAACTGTCCTCAGGCACCAGGATGGCGGGGTCTGGGCATGCCCGTCTTCACGGCTCCTGCCCCCACCTGTCCTGCATCTCCTGGACCCCCATCAAAGACTCCCTCAGTGACATCGGGGTAGCCGGGGCCATCTTGTGTGTGGTCCTGAAAAGACTAGCCCCTCCAAGTCCGTGCCAGAGCCAGAGCTGGAAATGCGCCACCCCGGGCCCTCCAGGCCCCGTCAGCCAGGTTTGTGCCACCAGCGCTTGCCGGAAGCCAGGCCGCTCAGGCCCACAGGAAATGCCACCTGCTTGACCGCATCCCTGAGGCCTCCAGACCCCTTCCCGACTCCCCGGGTCCGGCCGATTCGTCGAACAGAAGGGAGACACGTGCAAGGATGTGGCCAAGCCTGATCCTGACCAACATGGCGCCTCAGCGTCTACCGGACGCACAGGTGCCCACGTGCATCCTGGCCTCTTTCCCATTTCAGAATGTCCTTCCACGTCCCCAAATCCATGAAGGTACTTCAGGACCCTGAGCACAGGGACAGACAGAAGACACACCCCACCACCATCATGCTGTTCAGGCCACAGAGCAGCCAGGCTGCCATGAGGCCCAAGGAGCACAAGACGTTCATGGAAGAAGCGTACAGCGCAGGTGACGCCCGCCCGGGGGCTCCAGCGGGGCGGGAGAGGGGCGGCCAGGCTCCAACGGACCCCGTCAGGACCCTGTACCAAAAGTGTCCGGGAGTGAGGGCCAGAGGGACTCCACCCCCGGGACCTCGGGGATGCCAGGGACCTTGTGGACATACTGAGGCTTTCAGCAGAGAGCCCTCCATGCCCGCCTTGGCCTCTTCACGCCCCTGAAGCACCGTCCTAAGCCCAAAACTCCCTCCTTCACACCCCACCTTCCAGTTTCCTCCCACATCATTTCGTACCTGAGGACCTGGCCCCTCCCAGTAATGCTTTCCCCCTCGTCCAAAGGATGACATGACTTCATCATTCTACACAAAGTTTCCCCTCCTCCAAGTGGCCAGCCCTGAATGTCCTTCCATCCTTGTCAGGACGGATTATCCCTCCCTTCTCTGTGTGCCCACGGCCTTTTACACAGCTACAGAACCAGAGTCCACTGATGTTGAGTAGGGCTCCCAGGGGTGGGGGCTCCTTCAGAACTGAACTGGGCCCTGACTCCTCTTTGAGCCCCCCGCACAGTCCTATGACCACACAGAATGAACAACAGTGAATGGTGAAGACTACATGGGGGTTGAGGGAGGGAAGGGATGAGTAGATGGAGGGGTGGAGGGACGGATGGCTGCTATGGTGGGTGATGGGGGTGGAGGATGGGAATGGGTGATGGGAGTGGAGGATGGGGGTGGGTGACGGGGGTGGAGGATGGGGGCGATGATGGGGGTGGAGGGACAAACTTACGAATGATGAGTGGACAGAGAGGTGGATGGATGACTGCGAGCAGATGGGTGACAGGTGCATGGGTGGGTATGTTTACTAAGACAGGGACTGGCAGGTGAGTGTAAGGATGGACAGACAGGTAGATGAATTAATGGGCAGATAGACATATGGATGAATGTGTGGATGGATGGACAGATGGACATCTATGGATAGGTAGATGATAGATGAATGGATAAGTGGACGGATAAAAAAGTGTTTGATCCAATGAACGGATGGAGATACGCGTGGGTATGATTGAATGAGCGGATGGAGATGCGCGTGGGTGTATAAGGGCGTGAAAACCCCCATATGCTCTGCTTCTCAAACTCCAGGGGGACTGTTTGGACAGTCAGGAGGCCCAGGAATTTCCAATATGTCCAGCTTTCCCGTCTTCATTCTCAGATCTCTCTTTCCCGCCGCCAGCCCCACACCTTCCCTGCCTCCCCACCCCTGCGGGCACAGCGTAACCTTCCACAGCCCACCACCCTCACACCTTTTTCCATCTCCTTTAGCCGTTTGCTTCAAGATGCTCCAGGACCTGAATAGTGCAGACCCTGTCAACGTGAAGCCCATCATCGAGAAGATCAAGAACATGGCTCATGCGGCCCCCAACATGGTGCTGGAAACCATCCATGACTACTTTGTGAACAGCCCAGAGGTGGGAGCGGCTTGAGCCGTTGCAGGGGATGTATGGAAGCAGAGGGAGGGCGGGACCCCAGGGCAGGTTCCGATCATGGCTCTGGTGCACCTGCGTGATCTGGGGCAAGGCCGTCTCCTCGTATGTCCAAGGGGCTACGCGGTAAGGAAGGAAGGGGGACTCATGTGTGTTGACCACCCTCCGAATAATCTCATGGTATAGATATTATGATCCTCCTAGATGAGGAAACAGGCTTAGGAAAGGGAAGTAGTTTGCCTCAAGTCACAGAGAGATTAAGTGGAAGGGATGGATGGATGGATGGATTAATAGATAGATGGATGGGTGGATGGATGGATGGATGGATGGATGGATG